>PVKZ01005731.1:0-47224 GCA_004027375.1 Macroglossus sobrinus
TAAAAACATTCAGTCTTTCACCATTATCAATGATGTTGGCCATCAGTTTGTAGGGTTGGTACTGCTACCCCACTTTCCTTTATGATTTCTTCCTTCCTTTCTTCCTTTCTTCCTTCCTTCCCTTCTTCCTTCTTTCCTTCCTTCCTTCCTTCCTTCCTTCCTTCCTTCCTTCCTTCCTTCCTTCCTTCCTTCCTTCCTTCCTCCTTTCCTCCCTCCCTCTCTCCCTCGCTCCCTCCCTCCCTCCATTTAACACATATTATTGAGCAGAACTCTGCCAGGCACTGGGGATACAGCAGCAATCAGGGCGGACCCCGCTCCCCTGACAAGGCTGTCAGTCTAGAGGGGCAGTAACATGGGGGACAATTGCACAGCTATGTCACCACGGTGGGCAGAGTGGCAGGGCGGGGCTGTGCAGCGAGGATGGAGAGCAGGAGTCCACCCCTCTCCCCACATCGGGAGGCCTCTCTGGGGAATAGACACTTCCGGGGAGGCTTGAAGGCTGAGCAGGGGCTTCCGGGGCTAAGGGGACAGCGTGGCGCTGGCCCGGGGGCCCATGGGAGCCCAAGCTCACAGGGCGGCTGAGGTGGGCCTAGCAAGCGGGGTCCCTAGGGGTTTGCTCTGCCATCTTCAGGGGGAAGCAAGATCCGTGTCTCAGAATGGCCACGGCCTCTTGTCAAGCACCCAGGCTGGGGTGGGCCCCCCGGGGGAGCTGAACAGGCCCACAGGGCTGCTGGCAGCTTTTGGTGACAAAGGTAAGAGAAAGGAAGAATGGGAAGAAGATTAAATATAAAAAGGAAGGAGGAAGAAGACAAGGAGGAAGTTGTAGAAGCAACCTCGGCACTGCCCGCTCCCCCGCCATGCCCCCCACATGCTGGTCCCAGTAGGGAGCCCGGAGGCCGGGGCCCCCACCCCCCAGGGAGAGTCGTGACCCTTAGCCAGAGCCCGTGGCCCAGCGGCGGCGGCTTCCTGCGGCAGGGAACTGGGTAATGTCCCTCCCGCGGCCGTGTGCACAGCTGGTGTGTCCCTCCCGCGGCCGTGTGCACAGCTGGCGTGTCCCTCCCGCGGCCGTGTGCACAGCTGGCGTGCCCTCCTGGCTCCTTGAGGCCCACGCCTGCTGCTTTGCTCGGGGACACGGCGGCCTCCCTCCCCCCGTCTCCTGTCCACCATCTGAGCCACCGCCTCGGGTCAGCGAGACCCACACCTCAGATCCGGGGAGCCATGCTCCATGCTCATCATCGGGGCAGGGGGAGCAGGCACATCGGGGTGCACAACCCGACTTGACCGGTCACCGTTCTGCAGCCGAGGAGACTGAGGCCCAGAGCGGGCCGGCGCCACGGGGTACTGGTGGCAGAGAAACCGTTTCAGCCTCCCCCGCCTCACACGCAACCTCCAGGCACTAAGTCCTGGAAGTTTTCTAGAACATTCTGCCGCGGCTGCCGCTTATGCCGACGGGTCAGGGGGCTGCGGAAGCATGTTAGAAGCCCGGGGAAACCAACCGATGACAAGTAGTAGATTCAGTTCGTTTTTTTTCGGGACATCAAACCACAGTCTTTGTCTCTGGGGGAGGGAGGCCTTTTCAGACTCTGCCTTTGACTCTCTCCTCTGGGAGAATAAAGCGCATGTTCTAACGTGCGAAACAGCGCAGGTGCCTCCGAGGACAGTCCCCCCACCCCCAACCCCCCCACCTCGGCAGCGTTTCCGGGGCCCAGCCCAGCCCAGCCCGGCCCTCGGTTTCGGCTTTTCTAAGTGACCCAGCGAAGGGCCCTCATCCCAGCCTGAGCCCACCTGGGCCCAGAGCTCAGGACCTGGTGGCCCAGCTCGCTTGATGGATCAATCCATGATCCTGTTCCCTGTACAATCTCCAGTTTCAGAGACGTTCCCGATGGCCTCACGGACGTTATGGAGAAAAAGAGGGAATAACCAGAGAACAAACAGCTTCCAGGGCGCACCTTCGTGTCCCCTCTGGCAAGGGATGGCTTGCTTTTTACACTGTGACACGATTGGCCTGACACCTGAGGTCCCCAGAAGCCAGCTAGGGAGGGGGCTGGTAAGGCTGGCACGCCGGGTCTCGGGGGGCCTCGTGGGCACCTGGGACTCCAGGTCTCCACGGGCTTCTGTGGCTTTCTGAGTGGCCCGGCCCTGGTGGCCCATCACCGATGGCTCTTCACAGGGGAGTGTAGCTCTGCGTCCACATCTCTGTCCTGTTCACACGCCCTGGCCCTCGTCCTGGGCCGAAGGGTGACCCCCGAAAGAGATGGCCCTGTCTCAACCCTCGGAGTTCCAGGTGTGACCTTGTTTGGGAAAAGGGTCTTTGAAGATGTAATTAAGGATCTCGAGATGAGACATCCTGGGTCATCCTGACGAGCATCCTTCTGAGAGACAAGCATCCTTATCCAAGACCGAAGATGTGAGAGACAAGCATCCTTATCCAAGACCGAAGACACAGCGCAGAGGGGAAGGTTGTGCGAGGTGAGGCCATGAGTTGGAGTGGTGTGGACACAGCCCAGGAACGCCAGGAGCTGCAAGAGGCAAGGTGACTGCGGGTGCTGTTGACAGTGGGTGATGCTGATGGTAGGTGGTGTTAGTGGGTGGTGGGTGCTATTGACCGTGGGTGGTGGGTGGTGTTGAGGGTGGGTGGTGTTGATGGTGGGTGCTGTAGACATGGGTGGTGTTGACAGTGGGTGGTGTTGGTGAGTGATGGGTGCTATTGACGGCTGGTGGTGTTGATGGCAGATGGTGGGTGCTGTTGATGGTGGGTGGTAGGTGGTGTTGACACTGGGTGGTGGGTGCTGTTGACAGCAGGTAGCGTTGATGGTGGGTGGTGGGTGATGGGTGGTGTTGAAGGCAGATGGTGGGTGCTGTTAACAGTGGGTGGTGCATGGTGTTGACGGTGGGTGGTGGGTACTGTTGACAGCTGGCAGTGTTGATAATGAGTGGTGGGTGGTGTTGATGGTGGGTGGTGGGTGGTGTTGATGGTGGGTGGTGTTGATGGTGGGTGGTGGGTGATGTTGACAGTGGGTGGTGGTTGCTGTTGACGATGGGTGGTGTTGACGGTGGGTGGTGGGTGCTATTGACAGAGGGTGGTGTTGACAGTGGGTGATATTGACAGTGGGTGGTGGGTGGTGTTGATGGTGGGTGGTGGGTACTGTTGACGGCCGGTGGTGTTGATGATGAGTGGTGGGTGGTGTTGATAGTGGGTGGTGGGTGCTGTTGATAGTGGGTGGTATTGATGGTGGGTGGTATTGATGGTGGGTGGTGGGTGGTGTTGACGGTGGGTGGTGTTGACGGTGGGTGGTGGGTGCTGTTGAGGGTGGGTGGTGGGTGCTGTTGACGGTGGGTGGTGGGTGCTGTTAACAGTGGGTGGCGTTGATGGTGAGTGGTGGCTGGTGGCTGATTTGGTGCTGGCAGACTCTCCTAAAAGCGGACTCAACCAAAAGCTTCACCCTCCCCCGCATGGGACAGGCCTTTGGAAGGAGAAGGGAGATTGGCCCTATTCTGTACCCACAGAATGCCGAATCCCCACGCAGAGCACAGGAGTCCACAGACAGCGGACTTCCGGCTCTCAGAGTGCCGAGAAGCGGGGTGCCCTCCGGCAGAATCTTCCTCAGCGACGTCGTGGTGGCAGGCTTGCCGTCCGCCGGACGCAAGCACCCAGAGGGGTTGGGTCCCTCGCCCCGGTCGCACAGATTGCACCCAGAGCCGTGGGACCCGAGGCCCAGACCTCCGTGGCTAAACGAGTCTTATCAGAATACGTGCTTATGAAGCGAGCCCGCTGGGCGTCCATGCCAGGCGCGTCGTGGCTCCCGTCCCACACGCCCGCTCTCTCTCCCCTCCGAAAACCACAGCTCAGCCCGGAGACCAGGGGCCTGATTACGGAGTCAGGCCTCAAGCTGTGTGTGGTCACGACCCTGCGCACCCCCCCACCCCCCGAGCCAAAGGGTGAGCACCGCAGAGCAAGGAATTCCTTCCGAGCCGCTTCTAAATTAAGCCATCTGCAGTCGGTGTCTGCCTGGAGCTAAGACATCATAAGGGCTTTGGCAGGAGACAGCTTCACTGCGTGGAGCTGAGTCGCTCTGGGGTCAGTGCAGGTGAGTAAGAGGCGTGCGTGCGCCAGGGCTGCGGGCGGGCCTGGGAGCAGGGCCGGGGGGCTCTGCCCGGGTTGGCCGAGGCGCCCGTCCTGTCTGAATGGGGAGCATCCAAACGACACGGCCCAGAAGGGGACCAACGGGCGTCCCCAGCCCCGGGGCACGTCTTACTGGCGAGTGAGCAGGGCCGAGGCACTTGCCCACAGAGACCCCGCGGTTGGGCACGGGGAGGTGGCTGCTAAGCACACCCTCCGTGTCACCGTTCCATGACAATGTAATAAGACTGTGGCCTGGGGACCTGACTCCGTCTGTGGGGCTAGAGGTCTCTCTAGAGATGATGAGGATGCTAGCCAGGGGAAGAGATGGGGGGAAGTGTCCTCGAGTGTGGGGACCGGCCAAACCCCGAGACGGGGACAACTGGGGCAGAGTAGAGCAGATGCATGCAAAGCGGTGTGTCTGGGGGACGAGGAGGTGTGGCCGGGGGACAAGGAGGTGTGGCCGGGGGGTAAGCACTCAGCGTCAGTTCTCATAAGAGACTTGTAGCCAACGCTGCTACAGGAATCATAATGTCCCCCACAACCCCGGGAACCAAGTACTGGACTGGGGTCGGGGACACCTATCAGCCCGCTGACCCCGCCCCCCGGAAGCAGTTCTCTCAGGATCCTGGGGAGTCTTAGATCAGCAGC
The DNA here is from genome assembly GCA_004027375.1 of Macroglossus sobrinus. NCBI lineage: Eukaryota > Metazoa > Chordata > Mammalia > Chiroptera > Pteropodidae > Macroglossus > Macroglossus sobrinus. Next base: position 4,772 of record PVKZ01005731.1, read on the forward strand.
CAGCTCACCGTGGCCTTCGCCCACCCCCTGCCCTCCTGTGGTCCCCACTCTGCCCTGGGGCCTGGATCCTTGGACTCCACGTCCCAGTTGATTTGACGGCGTCTACACTTTTTTGATCCACTTTCTTTCATTTGATTGATACCCTCAGTTGTGCCTTTGACATTTTGTGAGTTTTGCTCCTGACTTCATTTTTCTTTCCTTGCGTTCATCCTGGACTTCCTTTTGTAGCATCTCGAGGTGTCTGCTTAGCTCATTACCTTTTCATCTTTTTCTTCCCCTGATCTTAACACTTTTGTAACATGGCATCAGCAACTGCGTTACCCTCTACACTTGCTTTTATCTCAAGTTTCAACGATGTTTATTTTTGTTCAGTTCTCTTTTCCTCTCATTTCTTTCAAATTTCTGTTTGGACCTCTTCTTTGGTCCTTAAGTTAGTTATAAATGTGCTTTTAAGTTTCCAGGCAATTTTGTTACATTCGCGACTGTTTTCTCCTTTCATTTCTTTGGGGCCAAAGTAATCTGCGCGGATCAGATGCTTTCGTTAATATTTGATTTTTCGTTTTTTTTTTTAGGCTTGGTTAGAAAGTTTGATCTACTTTCAACGGAAAAATTCTACGTGGGATGAACTGGCACCCTCACAGAGAAGGTGGCCACGTGATCTGGGGTAGGGGATAAGTTGTGGCCATTGTCCTTTCACGGGGGTATTCACTATTTCGCTTCATGGATATTTATCGACTGCTACTCTGTGCCAGGCGCCACCAGATATGGGGAGAACTCAGAAAGCCTCCACTGTCACCGCGCCAGGAAACTAGTGATAAAAACACAGTTACGTAACTAATTATTCCACGATAGTCTTGCTAAGCATTAAAAGAAGCACCAGATTTTGTAAGAGTTTCTGATACAGAGAGTTAAGACTCATGTTTGGGGGGAGCCAGAGGAGGCTCCCCGAGGAAATAACGTACGAGCAGAGACTCAAAGGACGAGGCAGAGGTGGGGTGGTGACCGTGGCCTTGGGGTCCCCCCAGCAACAGAAAGGCGGGCAGTTTGAGGAGGGGAGAAGTGCGGGCTGACGCGCTCAGGGGAAGGGCAGCCTTCCGCCTCCCCCTCTTTCCTGCCTCCCTGCTGTGTTCTCCCCTCGGCAGGAGGCCTTGGCTGAGGGGGTGGGGGTCACCTGGGCAGCCTCAGCGCCGGGCCCTGCATGGTGCAAGCGCCTTTCTCACAGTGTCGGGCCTTGCTGTGGTTTGGAGAGCCACACCCAGACGCGTGGTGTGTGTGTGCACGTGCATGCGTGCATGTATGCATGCATGTGTATGCACGTGTGTACACGTGTGCACGTGTGTGCATGCACATGTGTGCACGTGCACGTGTGTGCATGTCTGTGTATGCACGTGAGTGTGTGCATGTGTGTGCATGTGTGTACATGCGTGCATGTGTGCACGCATGTGTGAGCACGTGCATGTGTGTATGTGTATGCATGTGAGTGGGTGTATGTGCACGAGTGTGTGCATGTGTGTACATGTGTGCATGTGTGTGCACGCATGTGTACACGTGTGTGCATGTGTGTATATGCACATGAGTGTGCATGTGCACGTGTGCATGCATGTGTATGTATGTGAACGAGTGTACACATGTGTGTACATGTGTGCATGTGTGTGCATGCATGTGTGTGCATGTGCACACGTGTGCACACCTGCCAGGAAGAGCCAGCACACGTCCACGGGCTGAGCAATTTCTTCGCGTGCCCAGTATAGTCCTGACCCCTGACCCCTGACTTCTGACACGACTAAAGGGGCAGCTGGGCCCCGCCGACTCTCCGGTCTCCTGTCATCAGCCACGTGACTGCTCCCTGCTCGGACACCCCATCTTCCAGTGCCAGGTCTGGGGGCGCCGAGACGACAAAAGGCATGATTTGCGGGAAAAAAATAGCCGGATTTAAAAAATAAATAAATAACCTGCCAAAGAGCTAAAAAAAAAAAAAAAATGACAGCTGTAGAGATTTCGTTTAGTTTTTTTTTTTTTCCCCTAAGTGACAACTGCTCAGGTGACTGGGAGAGAGATTCTGCTTTCAAAGATGGAGAGGCTGTCTCTTCTAATGAGAGTGACTGGGAGATTATGGATCAGTCCCAGGTCAGTAATTTCTGTCAAGTCGGGGGCAGCTGGAGGTCAGGGGCCCCAGCAAGTCGCGAATCCCCACGGGGCGTGACGTCGCCGGCGAGCCGGCTGGGTCCTAAGCTCGGATGCAGCGGGCTCCTAGTCTGGGTGATGAATGAGGGCGACAGTCTCCCCGGGGACATCTGGTCCCCTATGCTGTTGTGCCACTGCTACCAGCTCCCATGTCTCTGCGGCCCCAAAAATAGATGAGCGAGGACACGGGGCCCTGACCTCCCCGCTGACACCCGCGGCGTCCTCAGACACACGTCCAGGCTCGGCGTAGGAAACAAGCTTCCTGCCTCCTCGCAAGGGCTCGTGCCAGATTCTGGGGGCGCCGTGCCGGGGGACACAGGGAGAGTGACAGTCCCTGGGGGCAAGGGGGGGGACCATCCGTGCCTGACGAGGGGCGGGACCAGAGCTCAGGACGGTTAGCACGCTGGCCTGAGGCCACCCGGCTGGACCTGGGTCCCGGATCTGTGCTCCCCTGACTGGGAGGTCCCTTGAGACTCGCCGGGACAGAAGGACAGACCGTCCTGCCCGCCCTGGAAGTGAGTAGTGGAGCTGCCGTTGGCAGCTGCCACACCAGCATCTCTCCATCACACCCAGGGCGGAGCGGTCACAGGTCAGCAGCAGTCGACGTCAAAATTGAGCAGGGACTCTGTTGGCCAGACGATGGTGGATACTAGCAAGGGGACCCCGAGGTGTGGCCCTCCCGAAACCCCGCCCCTGTGTCTTCAGCTTCTCCGTTTCATAGGCTTCAGGTAAGTAAGAGTCACAGCCGATAACTGGGGGCAGCTGAGGACGCACCAACCAGACCCTCCCTTGCTCCCCGAGGCCACCTCGTGGTGTCCAGGTAGCCACCCTGTTCCAAGCTCCAAAGACAGAATCTGGGCGACGAGCACTCGTCTGACTCAAGGGAGCTGTTCTTTCTTCACGTGGCCTGAACCCTTTTTATAAAAAGTGGCTTTCAATGAGAGACGATTCATAACATTTACCCATTTAAAGTATACGCATCGATGATTTTTTAGGAGAGTCATAGGGTTGTGCAACCACCACCAACATCTACGTTTAGAAGGTTCCTGTCACCCCAGAAAGAGCCCCTGTGTCCACGTGCGGTTACTCCCCGTCCCCCTCCCCCAAGGCCCTGGCCACTCGCCGACTTCCTGTCGCTGAGGATTTGCCTGTTTCGGACGCTTGGTACACGTGGACTCACGCAGTGCGTGGTCTTTTGAGACCGGCTTCTTTCACTCCACACGATGTTTTCAGGGTCTGTCCACACCGTGGTACGTATCAGCAATCAATTCCTTGTTATCGATGGACAATATTCTGCTGTGCAGATGTCCGTCAGGCGATGGACATTTGGGTTGTTGCCATTTGGGGGGCTTTGATGAAGGATGCCACGAGGAGCTTAGTCCTGTGCAGGATTCTGTGTGGATGTTTGCGTTTCATTTCTCTTGGGCGTGGAATCACCAGGTCACTCGGGAATTCGATGTTTAGCCTTTTGGGGACCACGACAGTGTTTTCCGAAGGGGCCACACCGTTTCTTATCTTCGCCAGCAACGTATGAGGGCTCCAGTCCCTCCACACCCTTGCAAACACTCGTCGTCATCGGTCTTTGGGATGTGGCCGTCCCCGTGGGCGCCGAGTGGCCTCTCGCTGTGGGTTTGATGCTCATGTCTCCGATCGCTAGCGATGTGGAACATCTTTCGTGAGCTTGTTGGTGACCTGCGTATCTTTTCTGGAGAAGAGTCTACTCATCCTCTTTGCCCGTTGTCAAATGGGGTTATTTATCTTTTCGTTACTGGGCTGTAAGGGTAATATTTACAGCCGTAAACACCGTCCCTTATCAGCCATATGATCTGCAAATATATATTTTTTTCTGTTGTGTGGGTTTATCTTTTTACTTTCTGGAGACCATCATCTGCACCAAAGTTTTTAATTCCGACGAAGTTCAGTTTATCTAGTTCCCTTTAGTGGGCTGCTATGTTTTATTTCTTTTTCTATAAAAATCATCTAACCGTGGCATAGAAAAGGGCCAGGAACTTTAGGATACTTAGTGATTTACGTAAGTAGTTGCTCTCAGGCAGGGGTGGCGAGTGGGCTTTACTTCGCATCAGCCCTAACAGGCTCGTCGTGGTGGCTGGTACCGTGTTCTGTTCAGAATATTCTCGGGCCGAACCCAGGCTCGTGAAGACGCGTGCCGGGATCGGTTAGCAAGGTCTGCTGTGGGCTCGGGAGGGAGAGGGGGCTGTGTTTTTGCTCTGAGATCCAGAGTCTCCCGTGTGACAAGAATGCAGACAGACAACACCCCTGCGAGCGGACACCCACGTGTCCATCCGCCCTCCACTCTCTCCCCCTGCTCCAGCCACGCCAGCTGGGATGGCCAGTGGGTGGGGGAGCGCGAGGGGAGAACGTGGAGATGGGGAGTTAGTGACGGGACCAGCAGGAGGCCGGCCGAGGAGCCGGTGTGGGCTCCCTGGAGCCTTGTTATTTGCAGAGCAGCCCCGATTGGGCATGGGTGCAGGGACGGGCGCAGTCCTCACAAAGGTTCCCGCAGTCGCCCCGGGGGAGAGTCGCATGTGCCCCGCGTTTTAAGGGGGTTCTGCTTTCTAAAACCATTAATTCCTCCGGCGGGACGCAGAGCAGCAGCTTGCTGGCGATGGCTTTCAACAGAGACCTGGGAGAAAAGCAGGGACCCTCCTGGTGAGCGGGGCCCCCCCACACTGCCCTCGGCGCCGGGCCTGGCTCAGGCCGTCCCTCTGCCCCGACTGCAGGCCGGCGGTGTGGCGGGCACACTGCGTCTTCTCACGCACCTCCACCGGAGCGCCATCCGGGGGGGGGGGGGCCTGGAAGCCATCGAAACCTCATCCATCATCTCGGCTTCTCTTTGAAACCCCTCAGCCCGAGACGGATGCCACCCCGGAGGCTGTCGCGCGGCGAGGGGAGAGAAAGACCCCCTTTCCGGTTTGGTGTGCCGGTCGCCAGCTCGGAGCCCCCCACCCCACACACACACAACACACGCGCACACACACACAACACACGCGCACGCACCCCCGGATGCAAATGATCACTGCCGAGCCATCACTTGTGAAGCTTGACAGAAAATAATGAGAAACACTAAATCTTTTATAAGGTCAACACTCGCCTTCGCCGAGCAGCTGTCAAACAAGCAAAGAATTTAGCGGCCGAGCCGAGCAACTTCCATCGGCTCATTAGGCCCAACAGGGCCGGGCCTGGCGGGGCGGCGGGGGCTGGGGCCGGGCGTTCCGTGTCAGTAATTTGCAGTGGAGATGGCGAGAGAGAGAGAGAGAAGCGGCAGCCGGCGCGGACGGGGCCTGGGGGGGCGGCTGGGGGATCGTTAGCGCGCCGGGAGCGGCCCCGGCTCCTAATTGGAAGCGTTGGGCATTATCAGCGGAGGATTTGCCTCCGCTCCCTGACAGCCACTGGGCCGGGAGTGATCGCCCACTTGTCAGTGTAAAAGACCATTAAAAACAAACCGTTTTGATTTAATTGGAGGCAGTGCACTGTGGGGCCAGGTGAGGGGGCTTGTCAGCCCCCTGCCCCCTGCTCACCCAAGCTGCCGCCTTCCCCCTCCAACACCCCCCGCCCCACCACCCGCTCTGCTGGGGCCGGGGGTGGGCGAGTGTCTGCGTTTCCCAGATTTTGTGTGTGTGTGTGCTTTTCCAGAACTGTCTGCAAAGGACTGAGTGGGAGACGGGACGGGACTTCACAGCGGCGGCTGAGGGCTGTTTTCAACGGGGTTGTCATCAAATGCCTCGACGAGCGAGCGGAGCTGCCGGGGACGGAGGGCCTCTCCCCACCCCCCAGCCCCGTCGGAGGATGGGTCTGCCTGGTGCTGTTCTGGGAGGTGGCCATGAGCCTGCAAAGGGCACTTCACCGGCCCACCCCACTTAGGGCTAAAGGGACAGAGATGGGCACGGTAGACGAATCGCCCGTGGACACTGGGACTTCTCCTTCTAAGCTCAAGGGAGGGCTCAGGAGGGAGCTGGTGAGGGGGATGTGTGGATGAGACGCCTGTGGACGGGACGGCGCCCTGGGCTGGCGTCCCGGCCACGTTCCGCCAGGGACGCCGCCGTCTCAGGAAGACGAGACCACTTGCGATAAATACTAACGGAAGCTCCCGGTGGGTGTGCTCACTCCCCAGGGCGGGGGGCCTCCAAGCACGCCGAGCGTCTGATCCGCGTGCAGCTTTGGAATCGGAGCATAGCCTCCCCCGACACCAGGGGCTCCACGCTCTGCATGTTGATCCTGCGTCTCGTGATCGCCGTGGGTACGTGATAAATATTCATCGGCGCTTGCCAGCTCTCGGAGAGGTCTATATAGGTGTGTACTCATCTCTCTCCTGTCCCACAAGCGGCGATCTCATTTGCTGCCTGCTGCCTCTTCGACAAGACATCACACGCGGGAGAACGCACGGCCGGAGGGGTGTCTTCGGGAGAGCCGGGGGGAGACGCTCCGGCCCGGACCCCTTCGGAAACCGCCATTGCTCATGTGGATGGAGGATCGGGCTGGGAGGAGGCACCGCAGCCCCGGCGAGCGTCAGGCTCCGAGCTCCCAATTTTGCTGCTGAATTTACGCGACAGGGGGCTCCTTAATTACTTTCTCTGGAAATTCACCTGACGGTGCCTTCTCAGGTAGCGCGAGGTGGTTATCCGGGCGCCCGGCTCCTCGGCTGACAGAGTCTTTGATTCTGTGCGTGGCTGCAAATTAAGCCCTTTGCTGCGCCATCGGTACAGGGCCGGTGCCCTGTCGCTCGTTCACACGGGCTGCCGACCGGCTCCCGTGCTCCTGCGGGAGGAGCCGGGGACACACGCTCCGGCGCTGGGTGTCCCTGGCCCGATGGGGTGGGACGCCCGCGCTCAGGTGTGGGGTGCTGTCTTTCCCCCTTTTCTCTCATTGCAGTGACGAGCAGCGAGAATTTTTTCAGGTGTTTTTGAAAGAGAAACGGAACTTTCTGGTGGTTTCTGAACAAGGTTGACCCTGTCAAGTCACAAAGAGGAATGTTTGAGATAAGTGTCCTCGGCCAGACAGCAAGGTTGTTGATGCCATGTTCTGGGCACGGTTCCGGGAGATTGTCAACAGACGGGAGGCCTTCGAAGGTCTTGGGGTGACTCGCCTGTTAGGGGTGCCCTGCAGGTACTCCATAAATCTTGGCTGGATGGCTGGGTAGACAAACGGATGGAGGGATGGAGGAATGCATGGATGGATAGATGGATGGACGGACAGATGGATGGACAAATGAACAGATGGACAAATGAATAGACAATGGATAGATGGACAGATGGATGTATGGATAGATGGATGAATGGATGTATGGATAGATGGATGAATGGATGGATGTATAGAAGGACAGATGGATGGATGGATAAATGGATGGATGGATGGATGGATAGATGGACAGATGGATGGATGGATAAATGGATGGATGGATAGATGGATGGATGGATAGATGGATGGATGGATGGATGAATGGACAATGGATAGATGGACAGATGGATGGATGGATGGATGGATAGATGGATAGATGAATAGATGAACAGATGGATGGCAAATGGACAGAAAGACAGATGAATGGACAATGGATAGATGGATGAATGGGTAGATGGACAAATGAATAGACAATGTATCCATGGATGGATGGATGGATGGATGGATGGATGGATAGATGGATAGATGGACAGACAGATGGATGTATGGGTTAGGAGCCTGGGATATAACAACAGAATCCTTAGAAATGCATCTGAGATTCAAGCATCCTAAAAAAAGACCCTCTCCATCTACTTTGCTCAGCTTAACCTCTGAGTAGAGGAGGTTTTCATTTTCTTTGATGTTTGTCACTTTTTGCTTATACGTGGTCTAAGTGGGGTGTCACGAATCACATACGACGTGAGCGGAGATCGTCGGGGTCGCACGAGGCGGAGACTTCCCGCGGGGTCACCGCCCGGCCTGCGGCTTGACGACTGGCACACGGAGGAGCATCCGAGACACGGTGGCTGCCGCTGCCTTTACTGCTCCGGGCACCGCACACATCCGACGGCACCGTCTCCCCGAGACGCGTTCCCTGCCCCCGAGCAGGGAGTGTGCGTCGACTCCTGCGTTCAGTGACGCGAGTGGCACCGAGGGACATCGTCCACCTCGGTCCCATTCAGAAATCTGTGGACGGGCAGCTCGCGTCGACGCATCGCCCATGACCGTGAGTAAAGGAGGAGTCAGAGGCCACGGCATCCGGGCGGCCCGCCCGCTGTCACCGAGACACGGGCCCCGCCTTTCGACGTGCAGAACTCCGCTCCGAGGAACCGTCCAGAAGCCAGGAGGTTACGGGGTCGGACGTTGGATGTTGGCAGGGCTGTCGCTTATGGGGTGGCGGGGAGGCAGGTGGTTCCGTGGCGCTCCAGGGGAGAAAGACAACCGGGAAGGTGAACGAAGATGGATTTCGACGAAACTCGAGGCCGAAGCTGCTGTGGATTAAAATGTGTCCCCCTAGAGTTCACGTGGGGGGCGGGGCCTCTGGGAGTAAGAAGCTTGAGGTGGGGCCCTGTGATGGGGGTAGTGTCTCCATAAGAAGAAACACCAGAGAGCGAGAGCTGGCTTGCTCTCTCTCTCTCTCTTTCTCTCCGCCACCCCGCCCCCCGGACACAACAAGAAGGTGGCCGTCTGCAAGCTGGGAGCAGGAGCCTCCCCAGAGCCCGACCATGCCAGCACCCTGACCTTGGACTTCCAGCCTCGAGAACTACGGTGTTCTGGATTAGCAGTCTGAGCAGATGAAGACAGAAGTTCAAGTCCTCGGGGCTGCTCAACGGATGACAGCCCGTCTTCAACGGATCTGCTTCCTTTCCAAGGCCCCAACGAGCTTCATCTCAAGCATGAAAGCGTACCCACCGGCCATGGGAAGCGTATGCTTTCGCTATAGCGGTGGTAGAGGGCTTGACATGGACCCAGGGAGCTGGGGGAGCGGCTCGCTGATGACGGGGGTTTGGCAGCTACCCCAGACAGGTCCTGGTGGGGGTTGGGGGAGCCTGGCGTCTGCATTTTAAAGCCCTCCTCGGGGGACCCTCAGGCACAGCCAGGTCTGAGAGCAGAAGCCAAGAGATGCTACAGAGATGCTATTGCACTGTGACCTTCCCCTGGCCAGGCCGTGGCAAGCACTGCCCTGCACAGTGGCACTCGATCCTCTCTGAGGGTCCCCAGGTGCAGGCTCAGAGGTGGGCTGGGACCAGGAGCTGGCCGTGTGGCCGCGCAGCCCACGGTCTCCGTCTCTGCCCCACGCCCCCTGAGACAAGAAGCCGGAAGCCCCGTCCATAGCCTCTTCCCTCGTTAACCTTGGGGCCAAACGGCAATTTAGAAGATGCTTAGGGGTTTTAATCGAGGTCTAAAGGTTTTCGGGGCAGTGGGAAGTTTTGTTTATTGCAGGGACTTGAATCGGCTGGAGCAGGGCTGGCCACGGCCCTCTGGACACCTATAAAACACCGAGTCGCTGCCCGCCCTCCGCTTCCCGCCCAGGCCCTGCATTCAGCCCCTGACCTCGGTCGCAGGTCCTCAGGGTTTAGCGGCCATTCCAGGGCCCGAGGCCCGGAGGCAGAGGGTCCCCCCGCTCTGCCACGCGGTAACTGTGACCCTGGGCCACGTGACGAGAAGCCGCCACGCTCCCTCCTCTCCCTGAGACACGTGACTTTTCTCCGAGCACCGATGGGAAACGAGCTGGGTCATCCGAGCGCCCAGCCTGGCATCGACGACGGACGTGGCTCCGGGTGCGAGGAGCCGGGGTCGTGGCTGTGGCCGCCGGCGTCTCGGATCAGCCGCTTGGATGCCCTTCGCTCTGTGCTTCCAGCCAGGGGACTTTGGCCCAGCTACCCACTCTGTTTGTGTGTTTGTGTGTTTGTGTGCGCTGGTCTGGGGCATCATTCCCTAGGACTCCTTTGAGGAGGGGGTGAGAGGAGGCCAGGAAAACACCCCCCTCGCCGAGCTTTCCCCCGGCGTCTGTTCGCCGATGCCCGCGGTCTCTGAGTCATTCAGGAAAAAGAGGCAGGCTGTGCTTTCTGTCTGCGGCTTTCGCCTCGCCTGCACTGTGGCCGAACCTCAGTCTGAACGAACCTTCAGTTTATCCGAGTAAATCATCGGACGCCCTTTATCTGCCAGATCCTGCTGCTGGCCACGGGCTGGGCAGCTTTGGAGCCGTCTCGCCGGTGGTACAAGGGCCCGGTGACAGAGGCTGATGAGCAGGGACACGTGGAGATAAGGGATTCGTGGGTGACACTGAGGATATCATCCCAGAGGCGGCAGACGTTAGCCCGAACGCTTCCCGAAGCCCGGGGGTAGCCTCTCCAGACCACTGAGGATTTATGCTCTTGGGGATGAGTTGAGGGAAGACACCCATCGACAGGCCCATCGACACCCCAAAACTCAACATGAGATGGTCACTATCTCTGGAGATCAGAAATACACGCCCGATGCCAAAACAAGCTATTTTCTGGTGAAGGTTCAGCACAGAATTTGAAGTATATGTTCATGCCTCGTGGGGGAGAAGAACTCTCTGGACCAAACTGAAATTTCCCGGGGGGGGGGGAGCCAGGTGTGGGGGGGTCCCCAGGATGCGGGGCCGGTGCTGTCAGAAGCGCCCGCTCCCACATGCCCTGCGATGCCGGCCGATCCGGGCCACAGCCCAGACGCCTGCCCCCACCTCCTCCTGCGACCCCGGGGTCCTCCGGCACTCTGCCCCTGTCCCCAGAGCTTCACCTCTGGCTGTCTGTGACTTGCCGTCGATCTGAGCAGCAGTGTCACCTCGTGAGCAGGTGCCTAAAACTCTGTACCTCCCAGGGGCCGGCTCATCCCTCGCTTGAGTCAGCTCGTCCGCGGCCGGCTCCGGTGTGTAACGGCGTGCTGTGTGTTTAGGGAAGCAACACCAGCTGCGTTGGGGCCTCTGAATCCCGTCCCCTCGCTTCCGCGTGTGACACGTGCCACCCCTCGCTCAGCGCCCTACTCGGGGACACGGGTATTCTTATTCTGGGGCAACAGAGTGACGGGATTCTTAAAATACGTCGCTGGTGCAGGGGCCCAGGGCGGGGAGAGGCGGCAGGTCCGTGGCTGCCTGCCCTTCCCGCGTCTGCAAGGACTGAGTTCGGGGCTGGACACACCCGGGCGTGTCTTCGATGCCACCTTTATGACTTTGGAGAGGGGCCCGCTGCAGGGTGGGCCGGCCGAGGGCCGCCCCGGGGCTTAGCAGGGCTGCGTTCCCAGCTGGCTGTGATTTGTGAGGGAGCTTAACGGTGGCAGAGCCAATCCTTTTCTTAGAGTGGGCAGCTTTCGCTAATCAGCGGCATCTCTGGATGTCAGCGCTCGGCTGACTGCTGGCGTCTTCCCAGGAGGCCCGAGGCAAGGGCCGGGCCCCAGAGTTCGGAGCCCAGAAGCTTGTAAATCGAACTATTAAGCCTAATGGCTGGGCCATTATTCTAAAGCACCGGGGCTGAACCCAAAAGCCAGTGAAAAGAAAGTCGATTTGCTGAGACTTTTTAGTGATTGGGGGATTATGTAATGTGGTGGTGGGGGGGTCGGCCCTGCGCTGGGGGAGGTGGCGTGGTGGGGTGGCCGTGGACACCTCGAGATGCTTGGACAACGCTCCCCCACCCCCACATGGACTCGGCTGTGGGGACCTGCACTCGGCTCTTCCGCTGCCTTCACTGCGGGGGGCCGGAGGCTGACCTCTGACCTCCACGCCTGAAGGAGACGGGGTGCGAGAGGACCCAGGCTGGGCCAGCCGCTCGGAGCGCGTGCGGGGCCATCGGGAGGAACTGGGTGCGGGGGCAGGGGGCTGAGCCCTGGGATGAGCGCCCGGGGAGGGGTGCGGACTCCCCGTCCTTTAAAAGCATAATAATAATAATAATAATAATAATAATAATAATAATAATACGGCTACAGGTATTCGCTGTAAAAATATCAACAATGCAGAAAAGAACATCGAAGAAAGTTAACCTCAGCCTCCGCCTCGCCCCAGAGACCCCCCCCCAGCTGCTGCCGCTCGGGGAGCCCCGCCTCCCGGACGTGCGTCCTTGAACGCACACACCTGTGACGGGGTGCGTCTGCAGCTGCGCACACGGGGTCACGCAGCTCGGGTCCTGCCCCTCCCCCCGCTACCACGCGGATGAAGTGCCAGTGAGGGCCCCCCGCGGCCATCAGCTTCAGCAGCGGGTATTGAAGCCGTCACGTGACTGGCGGCGTCCCCCCCCCCGCCCCCCTCACCGTCGTCTGCCCCTCGGTCTTTGGGCCGTTACCACGGGAAGTCTTTTTGTAAAGAAGGAGAAACCCTCTATTTTTCTTGGGTTAAGGTTAGGTGGCCGTAGGTCCCGCCTGGGTCGCTTTCGAGAGCAGAAGGCAGTGCTATTAAAACTCCCGCCTCCTGCTGGCCTGACAGGATGGGGGTGGGGGTCTGTCCTGGGCAAGGGGGTGTCTGGCCCGCCCGGGGACAGCCCCTGGAGGATGCTGCCACACCTCCTGAACAGGGGGTGGGGGGTGCCGGCCCACGCCAGGCCGCTGTGAATGGTGCTCGTCCTCACCCCCAACTGAAGTCGCTGTGTCCCCATCTCCCCGCCACGTCAGGCCGCAGACACCGGGCACCCCGGCGTTCGGGAATGAAGCTTCTCCAAGCATCCATCGCCACGTAGCCGTCCACCCGTGCGGCGACCTGCCTGCCCAGCTGTCTGTCTGTCCACCGCACTCCTCGCCAGGTGCCAGCAGCCCCGAAGGGGTCACAGCTGTTGCTCTCGATTGGACCTGAGTGGGGGCCGGTCGCCCTGCTCCACGCTGTGCACACGTGCGTGTGTGTGCCATGTGGGCCCCTCCCGGCAGCCCTGCCAGGGCGGCGTCGCTAGCCGGGTTTATGGAAGACAAAACGGGGTCTTGCACACCTGAAGCCACCTGGAGCGGCAGGGTCACCAAGCGACCCCTGAGTCACGCGCACACAGACCTTCCACGCCGCCCTCGCCACTGGCCGCTCACTCTGCCCCAGACACCCCAGCACTCCCCGTGAAGGGCGTGTGAGTCCCCGGTCACGGGGGTGCAGAGGGTGCCGTACCCCAGGCCACGACCCTCCGCTCAGGGATGGGAGGTGACGAGTTTATGTCCCGTCCCCTAAATGAGACTCTGAGCTGTTCCTTAACGGTTCACTCCGGGTCTGGGGTCTGCCGCCTCCCAGAGCCCCCGTGCCCCCTCCCACCTGGCTCCTGGCCGGTGAACTTGGGGCCGTGGGACCTTAGGTTGGACGAGACCCTCGGGAACCAGCCCTGACCCTGCACCGTCAGATGCGGAGACCGAGGCCCAGAGGGGTTCGGCGGCCAGCCCAGACCTGGGAGCCGGCCGGTGACGCAGTGAATAACCCTGGCCAAAGGGCCGCCCGCCAGCCGTGGGCTGACCTCCCTCTGGGCGCTGGCCATCGGGGGGGGGGGGCAGCGGCTGGCCGCAGACGCTCGCAAGCAGCCCTGGAGTGGCCGGTGGCCGGTGGCCCGTCCCTGCCAGGACCCCACGAGGAATCACGGCCCGGAGGGGCGCGTCCTCGCCTCCCCTCGGCGCCCCTGGGGCTCGTGACCCCCGGTGAGCGCCCCGTGCAGCACCGGGCAGCCCGCCGGCAGGGGCGGCCCCCTCGAGGGCCGGCCGGGCCGGCCGAGAAGCCGCAGCGGCCGGCGGCCCTGCCTGCTGCTCTTCCGTGTGAAAGGTGTTTAATTATTTCTGACAGAGTTCAGCTTCGACATCTGTTCGTGAGCGGGGAGAGTCCATTTAGGTTATCCATCACTGTGACAGGTTCGGGTTTTTTTGGAAGCGCTTTTTCCTTTCATAATGGGGCCCGGGCGGGGAGGGGCGGGGAGGGGGTGTGTGGATCGGAGGAGGCGACATGAGGCTCAGACAAAGACCCTCCTGGGGCCTGGGGCGCAGGCCGCTGTGGACGGCAGCACCCCCTCCCTCGTCCGGCCACTACGGGCCCTTCCATGGGTGGCTGCTGGGTAGGGGTGGGGGGCGGACGCTGGGGCGTTCGGTGTGGGAAGCGGGGATCTCATCAGCTCTGCAAAGGGCTTTTGAAATTGTCCGTCCTTCCGGGCCGTACTTGTCATCCGTTCATGCGCCCACTCCTTCCTTCCTTCATTCATTCATGACCGACTCTTCCCGGCCTCGCCTCAGAGCCAGGCACCCTGCTGGGCGCTGGGGACACAGCAGGGGGATGTGACGAGCGTGGTTCCAGTGGGATCACTCGGACTGGGGAAGCTGGACGTTGAACGACTAATCGCCCGTTAACTACTTGGTCGCTGTGCAGATAAATGCCGCGAAGGGGACTTTGGCGGTGAGGGACGCGGTACCCGGGGGGGGCATCGCAGCCCAGCCAGGAAGAGAAGCGGCCTGGGCAGGCCTGGCCCGAGCCTCGGTTTCCGCCCCGGTGAGCGGGGCCAGCACGTCCACGAGATCCCGCGTGCCTGGCCCTGGGCGCCCAGTCGGGGCCCGACGGGCACGTCTCGTGTCCCACCAGGGAGGGGCCTGGGCCCCGCGTCCCTAAGGGCAGCACGGTGTGGGGGTCTCAGGGTCTGTGCCCTGCTCCGTGGGCTCTCCCACAGAGATCCCCCACTCCCGCGGGCGTCCCCGGCAGAGATGGAAAGCGCGCAGGAACCCCAGGCTCGCGAGCTCGCTCTCGCCGTTTCCACGGCCTGACGGGTCGTGTGGTCGAGCCGGGGCCCTGTGGCCAGCGAGAGCCGCGCTCCGGGCCCGGGCCACGCGCCCGGCGGCGACACGCGGACCCTCTCGCTTCTCCTCCGCGGGAGGTGTCGGTGGGGACGCTCGTAAGAAGTGGCTCACGGCAGTGGCTCAGCGCAGAGCCGGGCACTGCACGGCAGGCTGGCTTCGTGGGTCGGCTGCCGCCGCCGCCGATCGTGACGGGGCTTTGCAGCCACAATCTAGTGACGCAAGAGGTGACCGAGTGCCCATCAGACCCCCGTTATTGGAAGTGGAAACTCGCTTGTTGCCTTCTGCGTCCGTGCTCCTACCTGGGGCCACGAGGACATGCCACATGGGGGACACACAGAGCCGCGTGACGGGGGTGGGGGCGGCGGCGGGAGGCCCGTCCCCTGCGCCCCGGGAGGGAGCCCCCACTTCTAGGCCCCCCCTTGTCCAGGCAGATCCTGAGTCACAGGCGAAGGCTGGAGGGGGACTGGGTGACCCCGCCGGGGGCCGGGTGTCCGTGGAGCGCGTCCCCCATCCCTCTCCCCTGCAGCGACCCCCCCTCATGACACATCTCTGATGAAAACAGCGAAGGGGGAAAGGCAACAAACGGGGTCCAGGAAGGAGGCCGTGGACGGAAGTGCTGGGCTGGGCGGGGGACGGGGAGGGGTCTCATAGGCAGGAAACTGGGACAGACAGAGGGACCAGGGCGCAGTGGGGCGGGGTGGGGTGCGGGGGGAGCCACAAAGCGACTCGGTGACTCCAGTACCTCCGTCCGGACCCGTTCCCCGGCGGACGGGTGGGCGGCGGGGCGGATGGCCACTGACGTGTGCTGACCGAGGCCTCTGGGGCAGGGCACCGGGGGCCGCTCAGTGCAGCCGTGTCCCCCCTGACACCCTCGGGGCCAGGCGCGTCCCCTGCACCCCCTAGGAGGGCTTGCTGGACCAGAGCTGGGCTTGCACAGCCCCCCGAGTCTCGAAGCCGCTGTCCCCAGGTCTCCCAGCTCCCCTACTCTGCACGACGCCCCCAGCTTGTATGGGGAGCCCCATCTGGGCGCCGTGGCAGGGTGACACAGTGGAATGACTGCCGTCCGGCCCGTGGCTGGAGCATGGCGGCTGCAGGACCCCCTGGGTGTGGGCCACACCCCCGCGCCAGCTCCCAGAGACGTTTGCCCCATCTCGCAGGGATGCCACCCCACAGGAGGTTTAGAGCTGGTGGCATGGAGCTGTGTCATGTCCCCAGGTCCCCAGTGCAGGATATGGGGGTTTGGCCCTGCTGGCATCCGCCCCAATGGACAGACACCCCAGCTCGGAGGTCAGAGGACCCGGCGTTAGCCCAACACTGCCGCTTACCAGCAGCGTTTGCCGTGCTTCCCGTCCGTGACACGGGGACAGGGCAGCAGCAGCCCCGCCAGTGGGCGTGAGGAGCCAGGGACGGGGACTCCGGGCCGGCACTCAGGCCGTGCCCGAGCTTGCTAGCTGCCGGTGCCGACACGATCGTTGATGGCGAGAAGAAGCCCAGTGACTCCGGTGTCCAGAGGACAGGTGACAAGCAGGCCAGGCGGGCGGCGCCCGGCCTGAGCGGGAGGGGGCGGCCGCGGGGACACTGACCTTCTGGAAGTGGGGCATGTGCCACAGGGCGTCCAGCTTCACCGGCGGCTTGTACTTCCTCAGCTGGCTGCTTCGGGTCTCGTACAGCTTGCCGAGGGTCACCTGCAGGCCAGAGACAGGTGATGGGGGGGGTGGGGACGCTCACCGGGCCGCCCGCAGGAGCCCGAGCTGAGACGCCGCGTGAGGGCAGAGGGTGGGCTTCCTGGGGCTGCGGGCCCGCGCGCGGGTCACTTTTCTCCGCGATCAGCCCGGTGGCCTCGGGGGCGGGGCCCGGGGAAGCCACGAGCGTGTTGTTCCGGGTTCTGGTGTGTCCCTGGGAACCGCGGGTTCTGGCAGCCGCCCTGCGAGTCCTCCCCAGCTGGCACAGCCCCGGCGGGCAGCAGGGACCCCGCAGAGTGCGGATGGCGGGTGCACAAAGTGGGGGACCGTTGCAGTCTCCCGGGAGCAGGCCCCCATCACGGCCCGCTGCTCGTGGAACAGCGAAGACGGCTCCTTTGGGGGAGGGTCTCTGCGGGTGGCGTTTCAGAGGCACCGCGTGCCCCGTGCCTGCTGCCAGGAGTCAGCAAGCCCCTAACAAGGGCCCTACAGCTGGCGGGGTGAGCTGAGCTATGGCCTGAGTCACCCCCGATGGGACTGTATTTGGAGACGGACACAGTGAAGGTTAACTGGGGTCGTGATGGCAGCGCCCTAATCTGATAGGACCAGTGTCTTTACAAGAGGAAAACACAGCGGGTATGTCACACAGAAAAAAGACCACGTGAGGACACAGGGAGAAGACAGCTGTCTACCAGCCAAGGAGAGAGGCCTCGGGACACACCGACCCTGCCGGCACCTTGAACTTGGATTTCCAGCCTCCAGAACTGTGGGACGATAGATTTCTGTTGTTTAAGCCACCCAGTCCGGGTACTTTGTCACAGCAGCCCGAGCATGGACCGAAGCATGGCCAGGCCCAAGGCTCCTGCCTCCGGACCAGCGGGCCAGGGGCCCTGGACTCTGCGTTTTTAGCGCCTGCCCTGAGGGAGTCCCACGCACAGCCAGCCTGGCCCGCGGCTGTGATCCTGGTCAGAGCTGGGGGCGTTCACAGGTCAACAGGAACTCTTGTTTGTACCTAGCACCTGGGCAGCGTGGCACCCCAGCCCCGGAGCAGGTGGGCTGGGCGGTGCAGGAGAGGCCACCGGTGCCCATGTGGCACAGAAGGTTTCATCCCTGAGGAAGGGGACACAGGGTCACTGCCGTGGACCACCTCGTCCTGCAGGTTCATTGCCCGGTGTCAAGACAGCTCCACGGCTAACGGTTGAGTCTCTGCCCCAGGCTCTGGGCCAAGCACCTGCCAGCATCCGTCCATCCGTCTGTCCATCCATCCATCCATCCATCCACCCATCCATCCATCCATCCATCCATCCATCCATCCATCCATCCATCCATCCATCCATCCAACCATCCACCCATCCACCCACCCACCTACCCATCCCTCTGCTCATCTGCCCATTTCTATGCCCCCTTTACCCATCCACCCTTAACCACCCATCCACCCATCCATCCGTCTACCCACCCACCCATCCACACCTGTAGTGTGAGTGCCCGACAATTAGCCCTCTCTGCCTGCCAGGGGGGTGCCTGACATTCAGCGTTACGCTGTTGCTTGCCGAGGCATCCCTTTCAAAAACATCCACCGCAATCAACGCCTTGCCAACTGCACGGCTAGATAAAGAACCAGCCCCCCCAACCCCCCACTCCCCGCATATGAAGCTCCCCCTCTAGAAAGCCCTTGGGTGACCTACATAACTGACCGCCTGAGTGCCCTGCTTTTCCGCTCCCATGCTTACGTATTAAATTCCCCAATAAGGAGCGAGCCGCGGGAAGCCTGGGCACGGCACCCTTGGCCGCCCCCCCCCGGAAAGGCAGAGCCCACCCACGTTGCTCCCTGCACCCCGTTGTGTGGCTCAGTACGCAGTCTGCCCTCGGGGACCTGAGCGATAACCTCGCATTTTCAAAGTTCCCGGATATTGTTGCTGCGTGCGTCTGGTCTGGCAGTCACGGTGGGAACCACGGAGGAGGCGGGGCGAGGAGCGGGCAGGTGCGGGGGCGGGGCGCACCGCGACAGCTCTGATCTGCGAAATGCCTGCTGGGGGATGGGGGGCCGGTGAGGCAGGGGAGGGCCCCAGGCATTCCTAGCCCGTAGCATCGCCACTGACAGGCTGCGGAGACCCCCCAGGCCCAGCCAGGGTGCCGGGCGCTGAGCAGTGCGAGCAGGTGGGGCCAGGTGGGTCCAGCCCGCCGGCGCCGAAGCCTTGCCTCGCGCCCCGCTTCGATTAGGCCTCGGACAGGGTGACCCCGAGGAGCCCGCTCGGGGTGTCCCACTGCCCCCCAGTGGCCCGGGCCCCGTGCGCGCGCGGCCGGTGGCGCGTCTCCATCCCGCCCCCTCCTGCAGCGCGCAGCGGCGGCCATGCTGGCGGAGGCGACCTCGGCTCCTCTGCAGGCCTTTTATTGGCTCCGAGGGGCTGCCAGCGTTATAAATAGATGTTCTCCAGCTAAAAATAGCCGCGCTGGAGCCACAGCCCTGCTCCCAGCTTTCGGTCGCTTTGAGGACTCTTAACGGTTCACGGAGCCCACCTCCTTCCGCAGCCTCACGTGTGCCTCTGCGCGCGCGCGCACACGCACACGCACACGCACACGCACATACATTCTTTCTCTCTCCCTCTCTGTGTGTGCGCGTGCGTGCGTGTAGCTGCGCCACCCGCGGCCGCCCTGCTGGTGCGGGATGGAGGTCTGCTGACCGGCGGGGAGCTGCCTCGGATGAGACGAGCCCAGTGCTGGGGACGAGGGTGGGGACACACCGGAGGCCTTTTGTCCTTGCATGGGTTATTTCAATAAACAATTTACGCGGGATTTAAAAAGCGCGTTGCAGACCCTCTATGGAGCCAACCCGCAATGTCTAATGAGGAGGAGAAGCCATTGTGTGGTATGTGCACGCACGCACACGTGTGCACGCGCGCACCCGGTCTGCAGGGAAGCACACTTCTGAGTGACAGCGTGCCGTGCCTCCAGGGTGCAGAGGTGCCCCCTGCGCTCCGCCCCCCACACGGGGCCGCCCTCCCATGCTGCTCCCCACCTCGTGGGACCTGTCCTCTGTGCCCTGGGTTTGGGGCAGTCCAGCCTCCTGGCCTCGGAAGCCTCCGGGACCACCCCCCACCCTTCCACCCTCCCCCCCTTCCCCGCATCCCACCCCCCAAGAAAGAGGCAGCCAGAGGCGCAGAGAAAACATCCATCTCGGGATTTATTACAACACGTTTTTTTCCAAATACAAAAGAAGGGACAGGACAGGAGCAGGAAGTGTGGCCGCGCTGGGGGAGGGGGCCTGAGGGGGGGGGGCCAGGCAGCCCAGTCCAGAGAGACTGGGAGCCGTGGTGGGGGGACCTGCCACCCCTCCTCCGCTGGACTTTCCAGCAAATAATAGGAGGGGGCCGGGTCCATTCTGAGGCCACACCAAGGCCAGGGCACCAGCGGGGAGGGAGGGAGGGGGGAGGGCCAAGGGGGAGCTCGGAGAGGACTGAGGCCCCGCCCCATAGCCCCGCCCACAGCCCCGCCCACGGGTGAAAATGACCAGGGAAGGGCTCATGCCTGGTGCCCGCCCCCTCCCCAGACAGGAGACCTTCTCCTGGGTCACAGCTGCTCACTTGGGGGTGACCAGTGTCTCAAGGGTCCCCAGACCCTCCAGGACAGAGGCCATGAGAACCGCTGCAGCCCAGGAGAAGGGGTGAGGGACGGGGCTGTGGGACCTTCCGCCAGAGTTCTGGGGCCCAACCAGTGGCTCCAGCCCACTGTCTCCTGGACAGCATAGGGTGGGGGTGTGGAGGGGGGACCAGTGCATCCTCCACACCTAGGGTCACCTCAGAAACCCCACGCGATAGATCAACAGGAGGCGAATTTACAGAATCAATAATAATAATAATAATAATAATAATAATAATAATTAACCAATAATAATAAATACTTAAACCTCTAATCCATAGATTGCAAATACAACAATGACAGCTTATTTCGGGGGGAACGGAGTGGGGACAGAGAACGGGAACAGGACTTCTGCGTAAAGGAGGCATGACAGGGACACAGGGCGATGGGTCCAAAGAAGAACAAATAGAAATGGCCAGCAGGGCAGCTGGCCGGGCGGGGGACGGGGGGCACACACCTCCCCCTCCCTGCTTCGGGCATCGGTCCTGCTCCAGCCACCCCTCCTGCCAAGCCCCTTGTCACTTCCCTCGGTGGCCGGCCCTCACTCTTAGATTCTAGGACTTCTGAAGGTTGGGGGACATCTACATGTGTCTCTAAAAGACTTGGGGTCCCAGGAACCCACGTGGGGGGTGAGGCGGGGGGAGCTGGACCTTTGCTCCTGCCCTCACCTCCAGGCTGCCCTACCTGGGCCAAAAAGCCACCCGGGCATGCTACCTTGAAGATAACAGGGAGGATCCGGAGGGGACAGCTCCCCAGGAAAGGGGGGTGCCCGGGGTGTCTCTCCTCTGAGGCCCCTGTGGGCCGGGGGGCAGCCATGGCGGACACGTCCTGCGTCTGCTTGCATCAGGGGTCTTTATCTGACCCGGAAGTGGTTCTCCCAGAGCTAAAAACCCCACTCGTGGAAGTACAAGGGTCTGCCCAGCAAGGTGGGCCCCTCGACCTGCAGGAATGTACCCAAACATCATGGCTGGCTGGGGCGGGTGCAGGAAGAGCCCAGAACAAAACCCTAAGCCCATCAGCCCTCTGCCCAGTGGGCATCTCCGGCCGGCCCAGCTCCCCCTGCCAGACACCGAGGCCAGCTCCTCTTCCCGGCTTCCCCCACCTGGCAGGTGGCTCTTAGGGGCACCCACGGATGGAGGGGAAGCAGCCTGCTCTGAACGGCCTGGCTGAGGACGTGAACTTGGAGCCAGGCTCAGGCGGGAGTGGGGGGCAGGCCACCTCTTTCCTGCCTGGGGGGCCCACACATCATCTGACACTCAGGAGCCCCTTTCCCCATCTCGCCCTGTCCTACACCTCGGTCCCTCTGGAGACCCCGGCCTCGGCAGGCCCAATGCTGGTCACCCCCTGCCAGACACCGGCCTGGGGGGATGGGCGGTGGGGTTGTGTCCTCCATGGCACCCAGACTCCCACCTACAGCTGGAGGGGGGGGCGGAGCCCCAAAAAGGAACAGGAGGAGGAGGGTGAGGAGAGGTGGGGGAGGGCAAACAGGAAGATTCAGGCTCAGTTTGTGGCAAAGTTTTTTTTTTTCCTCCCCCCACCCCTTTTTTTTAATGTAAAAAGTGCACACAAGCTCCGCAGCCTAGTTGCCAAGGTCAGCAGTGTTTCCTGGTGGGGGGGTGGGATGGGCGAGGAGGGGACTTCCCCCCCCCGCAGGCCGGGCACCCCAGCTTGCTATACTGAAGACTGAAGGTGGCCTCATATTGCTTAGAAACGAATCTCAGTTGAAATACCAGATTGAAAAGAGAGCTTGGAGGACCGCCCCGCACTGTTGCCAAATCATTGCCAGAATGAACAGCGTCAATAAATAAAAAATCGAAATATTTACTTCTTGGTAAAAATCGCAGTAAAACCATTTACCTTTCTTTGCATTCTATATAATATCTATGTATAGTGGGCCCGGCTGCTGGCGGCCCAGCCGAGGGCAGCGGAGGGGGCCGATCCCGGCCGGGGTCAGGACACCTCGATGACCTCCACGCTGCCGGAGAAGCTGGCCTGCTTGCCCAGGGCGGCCAGCTCCTCGCCGCGCGCGCGCCCCTCCACCATGCCTTCCTCGAACTCCATCTGGCAGCTTCTGCGCTTGAACTGCGTCTCCGGGGGCGGCTCATCGGGCCAGCTGGTCCGCGCGTCCCGCGACTCGGCCCTGGCCGCCTCCCGCCGCCGCAAGTCGCCGCTGCCGCCCGCGCCCTGCGAGGCGGGCAGGCCGAAGGGCGCGAATCGCGTGCCCTGCGCTCCCTCCGGGCTGAAGCACCAGAGCCCGTCCGGGGATGGCGTGCCGGGCGAGTCGAGCGGGGGCGCCCAGCCCCCGGGGCCGGCCGGCTGGCTGGGGCCTGGCAGCCCGGGCGCCGACAGGGCGGAGAGGCCGTGCCGTGGAGTCTGGCGGGCGGCGTCCCCGAAGTTCAGGCCGAGGCCGTGCGCAGGGGAGCGCGCCGGGGAGCCCGCGGGGGGCCGGGGCCGCCGGCGTAGCCTGGGGCGCGTCTCAGCCGCCGCCGCCGCGTCCGGGCTGTCGGGGCTAGGGGAGGACAGGCCGAGCGCGCCTCCCGCCGACGGGCTGTCCAGCTTGCAGAGCTTCGGGGCCTCGCCGGGCGCGGGGGCCCCGGGGTCCTCCGGCCGCCGGCTGGGGGCGTAGGCCGACTTGATGTCCAGCGAGAAGGAGCGCTTGAGGCGGTTGGTGTCCTGCAGGCGGTCGGAGGAGAGGTGCAGGCCGCGCAGGCCCTGCTGCAGGGCGCTGGTGGCGGGGGCGGCGGAGGCGGGGGCGGCGGGGGGCTCCCCGCCCGCGCTCGCCGCGCCCTCCCGCGCCGCCTTGGCCGTCGCACTTCCGGTGGCCGCGCTCTCTGAGGTAGGTGGTGGCAGCAGGGACAGCGGGGCCGCAGGGCCCGGGAGGGGCTCGGGCGTCCCCGCGTGGGGCGCCCCGTCGGCCTGCAGGGCGGCCAGCAGCTTCAGGCTGCGCTCGTACTCCAGCAGCTGGCCCAGGAAGTTGAAGTTGGGGGAGATGGACGGACGCCGGTCCTTCACGAACCTGGGGCAGGAGCAGGTGCATGGCCACGGGGCCTCCTGCGCTGCCGGGCTGCCGCCCCGCTCCCCGTCAGCAGCCCCCACCCCTGGGCTCGCAGGCGGATTTGCAGACTCGCCAGCGCCAGGCTGGGCCCAGCCTCCCCTCCCCTCCCCTGCCAGGGGCCTCGGAGCCCTGGGCCGTCCAGTGTTCATGGGTGGTGGGGGAGGGGCACTTTCCAGCCCGGAATGGGAGGGGCACAAGGGGGGGCTACCTGTAGGCGTCATCAGAGGACATGCCCATGGTCTTCATGATGTAGGCGATGGCGATGGTGGCTGAGCGCGAGACGCCGGCGAGACAGTGGACGATGACTTGGCAGCTGGACAGCTTGGCTTTGTCTGGCGGGAGGGGGGCGGCGGGGACCAGGTGAGCAAGCGCCGGGCTCGCACAGTACTTCGCCAGCAGCCCCGGGTCAGGGGACCACGCCCCCATCCTGCCAGCCCTGCTTCCGGGGAACGGGCCCTCCCAGCCTGCCACGCCCCCAGCTCTGCCCCAGGAGCGGGGGAGGGGTATGGGGGCGCCCCCCTCACCGATGAACTCGATGGACTTGTCCAGCCAGGGCAGCAGCTTTTCACAGTAGTTGTCGTTGATGGGGACGCGCAGGAAGCGGCTCTCGCAGATGAAGTCTGGCTTGGGGCAGGAGTTGCTGGCGTTGAGGACGTAGCTTATTCCGTTCTGGGTCATCAGATCCTGAGGGGCAGGAGCACGATGGGGGGGGGTGGGTAAGGGGGTGCTGCTGGGCAGGCCCTTCGAACCCTGGGCCGGTCGCCAGGTGGGCAGCTCCACGGGGCTGGGCGCAGGAGGGATGCTGGCCGCTTCAAGCCCCGCCCACGGCCGCCTCAAGCTCCGCCCACGGCCGCTTCAAGCCCCGCCCACGGCCGCCTCAAGCTCCGCCCACGGCCGGCCCTGGGCGCCCAGGAATTTTACGGCCGCCTGGGCGGTGGCTTCACCCTCTTCCCTCGTCACCATTTTTAAAACACGGGATTCTTTCAGTGCTGGCCAGGGGCCCAGTGACATCAGCAGTTTGGCATGTGAGCTCCACTGACGAGGGGGCAGGGAACGGCCGCTCCGCCCAGCCCGGACTGGCCTTTCCCCTCGTCCTGCTCTGGTCCTGGGTTGGGGGGTGGGCCCTTGGGTCCCCCTGTGCCCCTCAGCCCGTGCTCATCCATCCACCCCCCCACCAGCCTTCAGCTCCCTTCCTCCCCAGCCCCCCACGTCCCCCACAAGCCTGGAGCTGCTCCCGAGGCCACCCCCCCCCGCCCCTCTCCCCGGGGGGTGGGGGTGGGGAGGGAGCCCCAGCTGCTACCGACCTTGTTTAAAACGTCCTTCTGGGAGCCCAGGTAGAGGTGAGGCAGGATGCGGGTCAGGCCCACGCTGGGCACCGGCAGGCAGGGCTGGGAGAGGCTCATGGGCAGCAGGGCGGCAGGCTTGCCCTCACAGAGGCCGGGGAAGCAGGAGGAGAAGGTGGCGAAGCCTCCTGCAAGGGGTGGGGGGAACCCAGGAGTGTCAGGAGCGCCCCCGGCCGGGGCAGGAGAGCCAGGGCGCTGACCACGGCAGCGTCCCCGCCGGACGTGGTGGTGCCGGCGCCTGGGCCGAGGCCCCAGCCCCTGGTCTCCGCGGTGCTGGACCACTCAGCACGGCGGCGGCGGGGACGCGTGCCGTGTAGGTCTCCAGCCTGCCCCGTGACTACGTTCTTCCCCGCGTAATTAGGGGCTGGCCCCGGTGAGGACGCCGCTGTGATGCCCGTAAAGGTGGGGTCGAGGTGGCGGGTCAACACAGCCACACAGCCACACAGCCGCGGGCGCAGGGCTGGAGGCCATGGGGGGCGGGGCTCCGGCTGAGGGTGTGGGTCACGGGGCCCCTCCATACCTGTGGCCAGGGGCCAGCCCGGGCCTTCCCTGCCTTCCCCACCTTCCCTCCCGGGCTGATGCAATAGCGCGCTGCCTCCATCTGGCTGGGCGCCCCAGGCCACGCTTGGGTGCCAGGACCAGGAGGCAAGAGCTTCTGAGGGAGCCCTCCCCTCCCCCTGGGCATGACATCACCCACTGGAACTGGCACGGCCCACAGGGGCATCCGCCGGCCGGTTCGGCTCCATTCCACCCGCCGCAGAAGGCCGGGGAGCGGAGGCTGGGCCAAGAGCCGGAACCCGGGCGCGGGAGCACACACGGCGCCCGGCGGGTATGTCCTGTGTGGGGCTGGCATGTGCCCCGCTGCCCGCCGTCCCTGCACAGCACAACTGGGCCCCGGGCCACGCGTCTGCAGAGGGAGCCCCACTGACGCCCACAGCAGCCTGAGCGGGGTTCCCTGGTGTACCACTGGCTCTGAGTGGCTGCGGCCGGGGACAGTGTGCCATGCCCTCTGCGGCCAGCGCATGGCCCTCAGGCTCACAGATAACCAGGACCTCACACCAAGGACGGACCTGGCCTGGCTGGGTGACCGCTGGCTCTGGCCAGTAACTGAGCAGCACCCAGTAGCCCTTGGCAGGACGAGGTGGGCCTGCTGGGTGGTACCCTGGGGCTGACCACACTTCTGGGGACACAAGCCCCAGGGCACCTTCCCTGCCCGAGTCCTGTGGGCTGCTGTGTCTGTCCTCTTTGGGCCAGCCCATCCCACAGGACAATCAGGCCAGGGCCTGCCGGCCCCAGCGGAGAAGCCAGGAGACTGGGGAGGGGTCTTGGGCCGGGGACCAGGGCTCTTTCCTGCCCTCGGCCTAAGCAGCAGTGGGTGCTCGAGGCCGGGCGGATTCCCGAGGCCACAGACACCCCGCGGTCTCAGCCTTCTCCCCTGGCCTGGCTCAGCAGCCGGTAGGCACAAAACCAACCAGAACGCCTGTGTGGACTTCCTGTGTCCCCAGTCGGGGCCCTCCAGGCTGGTGAGTAGAGGCACCAGCCCTGGAGAAGTGGTCCCTTCCTTGGGGAGAAGCAGGTGATAGCACAGAGCGCTCAGAGCTCACCGGTTCCCGGGAGAGGAGGTGGAGCCGGGCCTGGCGTTGGCTCCTGCTCACTACCCAGAGCCAGGGGATGGCAGGGGGTCCAGGGCGGCCTGGCCAAGGCGGGGGGAACCCCTGCCCCAAAGGGAAGTGTCCGCGCAGGTGCAGAGACCCGCGAGCCTTCGCTGCGATTCCGCGGCTCGCGCCCGCCCCCCCCCCCCACACACCAGCACCTGGGCGGAGCCGAGCGGCTTGGGCGCCCCCCGCTCCCAACGCCCTCTTGATGCCAGGTCCAGAGGGAACTCCAGCCCCTTGGCGTCCCCAGGGCCACCCCGGGCGTCGGGGCAGCGAAACGAGGGCCACCAGGGAGAGAGGGTCAGCGGCAGCAGGCGCGACCCTCTGCAGGTCCCCGAGTCCCCGGGCTGGAGAAGGCACCCCTACCCCCAGCATCCCCACTGGCACCTGCTTTCAGGAGGGACCCGCTGCTTCTGCGGCGCGGACGGGGCGGGCACGCGCCGGCCTTCCCCGCACCGCGAAATCCCGGACTCGCGGACGCGCGCGCGCGCCCCGGACGCGCGCCCATCTCGCCGGCACTGTCGCCGGCCACCGCCCCACTGGCCGCTTCTACCGCCTGCACCGCGCTCCCCACTCCCCGGCGCGGTCCCCACCCACCCTCTGCGCTGTGGCCACGCCCGCCGCGCTCCCCGGCCAGGGTCCGAGGGCGACGCGCGCACGCAGGAGCCCCCGCCGCGGTGGGCGCACCCGACCGCCCGCATTCCCCAGCGACGAGCACCCGGGCGGCCACCGGCTGCGGGCGGGGGCCGCGGCCGCTTAAAGGGCCAGGCTCCCTTTCCCATCCCTGCCACCGCCGACGTCACAGCCACACGGTTGGGGGCGGGGGAGAGGGCAAGGGTCCCAGCAGCTGGGTCCCCGACCCCAGAGCGCCTGACCCCCGTCATCCTCTGGGGAGAAGGGGTCCCCTTCCCTAGGCTGTCCCATCCTCATCTGGCTGCTCCTCAGCGGGGCCCCTCTCTCCCCGCAAAGGGGTCCGCCCCCACGTTCTGGCCTCTGCCGAGCACCCCCCTGTGCTGAGACCCAGACCCCGCCTCTCCCCGCAGCCTCCCCAGTCCCACTGATTCAGGGGCTCAGGCCTGGAGACTCTGGGCAAGGCTGGGACACAGTCTAGTCCCTCATTGGGTGTCCCTAAGAGTCCTCCTCACACCCTGGGGTCATGCCTTCTTCCTGGCTCGGCCCTTGGAGGAATTGGGCGGAATATTCTAGGAGCAGCAAGCTGGGGGGAGGGGCGGGGAGCAAGCCAGGTGGGCACAGCCAGGTCCCAGGTGGGCTCTCCTGGTGCATCCCAGCCCCGGCCCCCAGGGAGACAGGCCACTGAAGGGGATGGGCTACAGAGCTACCTGGGGGGTGGTAGGGGGCAGGGAGGGTGGAGCTTGGAGACCTCAGATTCCCAGAAGGGCCGGGAGGTTCCCACTCCTGCTAGGGTGCGCACCCACACACCTGGGTCCCCACCTGGTTCTGGGCGGGTCCCTGTTTTGCCCCCGACATGCAAAAGCCTAGACTGCAGCCCTCTCTCCCCTCCCCTCCCCTCCCCTGCCCTCCCGTCCCCGCCCTGCCCCCAAACTGAACCCAGGTGTTCAGAGGAGGGAGCAAAGGGTCTGCAATCCTGTGGCTTCTGTTTCCACGCGGACACGAACCCCGCAGCCCACCCCGATGACCTCGGGAGACCCCCGGAGCTGGGACGTGCGTGCACCCCCGCACACACATGCCGACGACTGGCCGCCCGGAGCCATGCACAGGTGCGGGCACCCTCTGAGCACAGAGCCCAGGGCCAGAGGTGGGGGATGCAGGACCTGACCGGTGACACCTGTGTTTTGTACAATGGTGACGCCCCATGCCGGCCTCATGTGACTCTGCCCGGAGCAGCCTGGCTGCAGCAGCAGGCACACAGCCCGCAGCCTCTCTCGAAGGCTGTGTTGGAGCTCTGTGCTCCCCCTGGACACCAGTGCCGGGGGGGGGGCAGCCTGGTGCCCACCGACCACCCCACTTGTGCCTGTGCGTGGCCGCTGCTCAGGGCGGGAGCCGAGGGAGCAGAGCTTCCCATCAGCTGTGTGAGGAGCGGGTAGCGCCCTCCACGCCCCGCCTGCCTGCAGAGGGCAGGGGGCAGGAACACCCACAAAGGCCCCAGGACCCGGGGGTGGGGTGGGGAGGGTGCCTGCCCCTGGGGCCTGGGCCTCCTCTGGGAGGTGGGTTCTACCTCCCAGAGGGTCCTCAGCCCCTTGCCCCCGGGGAAGGAATCAGCGGGAACCACTGCAGAGCCTGGACGTGTGCGTGTGTGTGCGCACACATGTGTGTGTGCGTGCACACATACGGGGCCTTCCCAGCCCCCAGGCTGGCCCGGCTGCTTTGGGGGACAGGAAGCCCCGTGGGGACCTCTGCTGGCCCTGGGCAGCTATCATGATGAGCAGGCTGTCACCAGGTGTCCTGCGTGTGGCTGTAGCCTGCAGGACCCCCGTCCCCTCAGTGTGGGCCTAGTTCTGTTCACACTGGGGGACCCCAGAAGGTGGGGCCCAGGCCTCCCGCTCGGACACTCGCCGGGGTGGAGGGGGGTTCCCAGCAGAGTCCTATCTTTGCCTCCATCTCTCCCCGCCCCCACCACAAGTGGTGTTTGGGGGTTTCCTCCTGTGGTGGGTCCATGCTAGGGGGCGTCCTAAAGCCTGGGGGCTCAGAGGAGGGGACGGGAGCCTGGAGGGGTCGGGCCCTGCTGAGACCCGCCCCTGCCCCCACTGCCCCGGCCGCGCGCTGCTCTGGGGCTCAGAGGGAAGAACAGAGGGGGATCCAGACGCCTGGCTCCCCGGATGCCCCTGCCCCCCCCCCAGGCCGAGCTGGCAGCGGGGAGAGGGCGCCCCACAGCCCCCCCGGAGCTCACCGGTGAGGATGGCCACGCTGTCGAAGCAGCCGTCCAGCTTGCTGAGCAGGACGGAGAGGAAGCTGTCGGCGGCCAGCACGCTGGCGTCCCGTGTGCTCTGGTCGTAAACGACCACGTCCTGGGGCTCCGTGGCCTCCACCTGGGGGCCGTGAGGGCAGAGGTCAGGCCCCACCGGGCACCTGCGGAAGGCCCCCCCGCCACCCCCTGCCTGCAGGGCACGGCAGGGACCCAGCTGCCCACTTCACGCCTAAGCCATGGCCCACAGGCACGGCCTTGCAGCCGGCAGGGATGAAAGACATCCGTCCCCAAGGCAGCCGAGCCCTCCTGGGCACTCAAAGGAGTGAGGGGGACAAACACTCCTGGGCTTTCACTGTGGGCCAGGCCCACGAGGAGGAGATGCAGGTGAAGGTGACAGGGTGACCGCGGGGACGGGAGGGCGCGGCCTCGGCCTGGGCTGGCTCTCAGGATGGCCGAGGCACTTTTAGGGTCCCCCGGCAGGCCTATTTCGGGGATTCAAGGTCACAGTGCCTTTAAGTCTGGGCTCCCCTCCTCACCGCCCCACCCCCACCAGGCCAGCAACGGTGTGATTGAGGCTGTAGCAGCTGGAGGCTGGGGTGCCACCTGCCCTGCTCCCCTCCGTGAGCGGCCTGGGGCCAGATGTCCAGCAGCTTGGGCTCAGGAGGGCGGCTGATGCCCCCGCCCCCCAAGCCCGCTCAGCCCTTAAGCCAGCTGAGCCACCGCTGACCCGGCCCGATGATGTCACCGGCAGCCAATGGGAGGGTGTTCCCGCCGGGAGTCCTTGCTGGGGGTGATTAATCACGGAGTCCCCTCATTGAGGCCGCGGGGAGCCGGTTCTGCCTGTGGGGCGGGGGCCACCCGCCTGGGTCCTCTCCCATCGGGACTGTGGGTCAGAGCGAGTCCCCGCAGGCCCCTGCCGGGCATGTGACTGAGATGAGGTCCCCCGGAGCCCCCAGGCTGCCGGGCACGTCACCTGTCCTCCGCTGGAGGTGCCACCACCTTCCCACGCACTGGCCTAGCGGTCCCTCCCCCAGCTTCCCTGGATGCTCTTGGGAACAGAGACAGCACTGTCCACTGAAGGGGACCCAAGACGTTCTTGGGGGGCCACAGAGAGTACTGGGTTGCTGTCGACTTCGGAGGAGAAGGCGCCGGGGTGGGGGGCTGGGGACAGACTACCCGGTGTGAACCCCTGGGCCTCTTCTGAGTCCTCGTAGCCATCAGAGTGTGCCGTCGTGGTCCACCGCCCCCTCTGCTTGCTGCCTGCGCCCCCAGCCCACCGTGTGCCCCCAGGGGGGGGGTCACGCCTCGCTCGTCCCCTCAGAGCCCGCTCTGGGCGCTGTCCTGCGTCGGGGAGACCTCTGTGGGGGGCCGAGTGAGGACCCAGACAGTGTCGGAGGCTCCCGGAGGCGGGATGGGAGGGTGACGGGTGGTGTCTGGAGGGTGCGGTGTCACGCAGGGGGCCTCCCCGGGGAGCACAGTCCCGCAGCCCTGAGCGGGAAGCTTCAGAAGGAGCGGGGAGAGCTGCCCGGTGGCGTGGAATGGCCGAGAAGGTGCTGATCTGGGGGTCCTGGTTTGGGTTCAGGGGCAGAGGACAGGGAGGTTGCCCAGGCCGAGGGCCCCGGTGCTTCTGGCACCGGGGGAGGCGGGAACGGGAGCCAGGGCGGGGGGCGGGGCGGGGCGCGGGGTACCTGGCTGCGCGCGGCCGGCTGGATGAGCTCCGAGATGGTCACCTTGCCCTGCTGCAGCCGCCGCTTCACCAGCTTGGAGCAGCAGATGTTCACGGAGCTGAGCACGTGGCCGCGGTTGTACTCCACGAAGGAGCGGCTGTCGATGACCAGCGGCCCCCCGGGCCCGCCCCGCAGCAGGCTGGCCAGCCTCTTGGCATCCATCACCTTCCTGGGGAGCCGGTCCCCTGCCATGGCAGGCGCTGGGCGAAAAGGGGGCGGGGTTCTCCTTCACGTGAGCTGGGGGGGCGGGGGGGTGGCCTAGAGTTCAGAGTGACCAGGCATGGCGCCGGACCTGCAGAGAGAGGCCGCCGGTCAGCTCCGCAGGCCTCCGGGGGCGGGGGGAGGTGCCCCCAGAGGGGCCGGTGTGCTGTCCCAGGGCACAGAAGGCCCGGGCCTGCCATGCACCCTCGGGGGGAATCAGTGTCCCTCTGGCCACCGGGCACGTGGGGATCTGGGCACGTGGGGATCTGGGCACGTGGGGATCTGGGCACGTGGGGATCTGGGCACGTGGGGATCTGGGCACGTGGGGACCTGTGACGCACAGATGGACGGAGCTGGAAGAGTGCCCGGGGGGCTTGTGGGGGGGACCCTCGGTCCTGCACCACCCAGATCACAGAGCCAGCCTCTGGGCAGGTGGCACTGAGGCCCTGTGGGAGACACGGGGGAAGGGGCTGGGGCTGGGCTGGGCTGGGGAGGTGGGACGAGGCCTGAGGGTCCCACCCCTGGGCCCTAGGGTCCGTGGACGCCCACTCATTTCAGAGCGCTGCATGCTCCTCCTGGGGCTTCTGGGGCCCCACCTCCCCCCTCAGGCCCCTCCTCTCCCCGTCCCCAGGACCCCCCTGCAGCCCGCCGGCTCTCTCTGACCCTGTGTGGCCCGGTCCCTCCCGTCTGAGCTGATAATCTGGCCGGGAGGGGGAGCTGGGGGCGCCCAGGGCCGGGCAGGGCGGGGTTTCTCTGCTGCCACTTTGCCTCAACCCCAGGCCACGCCTTCTCCTGTCACCCACTCAGGGGGTGCTAGGACAAAGGTCAACATGGGCGTGGCCTCCGAGGGCCTCGGGCCGCAGGGTGCAGAGGGGCAGGCGGCGGTTGGGGTTCGGGGACCGGGGAGCCCTGGGCAGAGCCTTGCCCCGTGGCGTCTGTGCCCAGACCCCGCCACCTCCCTCCCCACCCACTTTTCCGCTCCTCAGTCAGGACGCGCCACAAGGGGCAGGGTTTGCTTTGCAGAAGGGGAAACTAAGGCTCAGGCAAGGGGTGGCACCCACCCAAGGTCACACCAAGGTCACACCAAGGAGACTAGACAGAACCCAAGCCCTGTACTGGCTGCCAGCTCGTGGGTTCCTCCCTCCGCCACCTCCCCGCCCCGCCGTGGGGTGGGAGGGGGTGCGGGACAGATGCCCCCCCAAAGCCCACAGAGAGGGGACCCCCCCTCAGCAGGGCGCCGACCCGCAGCCACAGAGGGTGTTGGGCTGTGGCACCCCGAGAACACGTCCCACATTTCAGAGTGACGTTGACCCTGGGGACAACAGTGGCGGCTGCCACCGTTTCTGGACCACCCCTCTGCGTGTACCCCCAGGCTGGCGGGGTGACGGCAGAGTTCACAGCGACAGAGCTGCGAGGCAGGTGTGCACCGTGTCCCCCCAGAGTGGCGGCCTTCGGGGGACCTCGGAGCTGGCGGTGAGGGAAGTGCCCAGGATGGCCCTGATGTGGGCGGCGCCTTGGTACCCCCATTCACAGACACGGCTCCCCAGGCTCCCTCAGTGGGGGTGCAACCCAGGGCAGTGCCCCCCCCTCCGGAGAGCCACAGCAAGCGGGTTCAACAGCCTACAGGCCTGCCTGCCACTGAGGGGCGTCCCCACAGCTGAGGGGGGTCCCCGCCTGCTGGGGGCCCCTCGGTCTGATTCCTGTGTGGGCTGTTGGGCAGCTTCTGCATTCTAAGCTGACTCTCCTCAAGGCTGTGACAGGCCACAGCCCCCAGGTGCCCTCCCACACGCCACCCCTGGGGGCCTGGGGCTCAAGAGTCCAGCCCAGAGGCCCGGGACCCTGAGGCAGGGTGGGGAGGGTCCTGCACGGCGCCCCTGACCTCCCGGTCCTCATCAGCTACGTGGGCGCTGTCAGCTCCCACCCAGAACGCCGCCGAGAGCCGAATGGAGCTTCAGCCCGGGCACGGGGAGGGGGCTGGGGGCGCGGGGCCTGCTGCCCTCCGTCCTCCGTCCTCCCCAGGGCACTGAGAGGAGGGGCTCCGCACGGAGGGGTCCCCCCCACAGAGGGGAGTCCAGACTGGAGCGGGGAAAGGGGCCAGGTGGGGCTGAGACCCAGGAGGGGCGGGGGGGGGGGGCAGGCGCTGGAGGGGCGCTGGGCAGCCCAGTACCTGGTCCCTTCCCCCCGCCCGCCACCACCCCCAACAAGGATCCTCCAGCTCAGCCCTATTAACCGCTACAGTATTGTTATTTGCAGCCAAGGGGGACTCATTAGCCAGTTAGCACCTCCGTCGTTGCCACGGCAACAGCAGAGGTGCCAGGCAACCGCTGTTCCGGCGGCGGCGGCGGCGGCAGCAGCAGCCGGGGAAGCTGGCAGGCTGGCTCCGCGCTCTGCAGAGCAGGCGGCGGGTCGCCCCCCTCCTCGCTCGCTCTCGGCCCCTCCCCACCCCTGCAGGTGCTCAGTAGCCCGGGCCTGGGACCACCACCCCAGCCAGGGCCCAGGAGGCCGCAGCCCCGCAGGGTGGGGCGGATGGGCTCCTCCAAGCCCCGCCCCTCCCGTCTCTGCCGGCCCTAACGCCACCCGTGTCCCCTTCCACCTGCACGGGCTCCGGCCCCTCCCGCGGAGACCTCTTGCCCTGAGCTGGCGTCTTGGGAGGGCGTCCTTGAGGACCCACAGGACCTAAGTAAGGCTCCTGGGGGGCAGGCCCCGACCCCCCCCCTCCCCTGGATGCTATGGCTCAGGGCCCAGAGCTGGTGGTGGTCACAGGGCCGGGCGGGCTGCAGACACCAAGGACAGCCTTGAGCACGTCCGCGGGGCTAGGACAGGCCAGGTGGACACAGGATGCGGATGTTGGAGGGTGTTGGGCCTCCCTGCTTTCTAGGGCTCACCCCAGGCTCAGCCTGGACCACATGCCTGGGAACAAGCAGGGCGAACACCGCTCCCCTCCTGGGGCCCCGCCCCCTGGCCTGGGCACAGCCCCATATGCCCCCACTACAGGGCTCAGAGCAGAGAGCCGGCTGTCCCCAGTCCTGACACAGCAGACCCCTCCCCGCCCTGGCCGGGCGCTGCGGGGGACGCCAGGTACACGCAGGGCCCTGCTCCTGGGCCATGCGTCTGCCGTGGGGACGTGTCCCCACACACTGACCACACGCACTGACCCTACGCAGACCAGCGCTCCCCTCCTTCCCACAACCCGCCCCGCCCCCACCGCTGCCGCCACGCGCAGTCACACGCACATACGTGTGGTCACTGCACGCGTGGCCCTCACCCTCCACACGCCAAAGGCCCCCGCATCCCCGGACACACCGAGCCCAGGTGCCAGTTCTCACGCCGCCGGCTCCCGAGGCCTCCACGTGACACAGCCGTGTCCCTGAGCGCACACACGTGGCCAGGGACCTCGCCGCCGTCAGCACCCTCACCAAGGAACCTTCTGCCCGCCTCTAGAGACGGCCGCCGTGGGGACGGGAGGACGGGGACTGGGGCTCTCACGCGGTGGCGCCTGGCGCACACGGGCCGACCCTCAGAAACAGGGACGCGGTACGCTGGGATGTCCAGCTCACTGAGACCCACGGGGGCCTCTGGGGCAGGGGCCCGGGTGCTCACGCTGGCTCAGGCCCGCTCGCACCCCTGCTCCCCCTCTCAGCTCCCCAACGCGAGTGGGGCAGGACCTTCCCTGCCCCCGCTGGGCCCGTGGCAATGCCAAACAGGGGCAGCCTGGCCTGGGGACAGTGGGGACTTCAGAAGCAGTGGGGTGGGGAGCCCTGCCCCTCTGGTTCCCAGGGGTCTGGCCTGAGCCCTGGGTGAGCCTTAGGTTATCTGGGCTTCTGTCTCAGCCTGGCTGATCTGCAGAACCTGTCCCCATGCTACAGCCCCAGGCCAGCCCAGCCTTCTCCTGGTCACCATTCACCATGTCACACACCTGGGCCAGCCCAGGACATCTGCAGGTCACTGCCCTGAGCTGTCCGGGCACAAGTGGCCTCAGCCCGTGCCGTCCCGGTCAGAATGTGACACGTGTTTCTGGCTGCGGGTTTGGTCCCCTCCTGTCCTTTCCCTGTGAGCTGCGCATCTTGGAGCTGTAATCAGGCCGCTCTCTGGCTCCTCCTGACGCGGCCCACCGTCCCCGGGTTGGAGCTTCTGGGCCCCCAGCTCAGCCTCAGCCCGAGAGGAGGAGAGGCAGGAAGGGACCCGGGGCACAGGGTGACTTCGAGCATCTTTCCATGTCTTTCCCCTCAGGACAAGCGCTGTTCCTGAAGACAGCCTTGGGGGTCCAGGGCCTTCCCCGGGGGGCTGAGGGAAGCAGGGGACCACCCTGCACCCCCAGCCGGGCTCACTGCAGCAAGAGGAGCTGCAGCAGGCTTCGGGGGGCTCCTGTCCTTGGCTGGCGCTCACCTCCATCCCAGGAACGAATGCACAGACACCTGTGCTCCGGACACAGGGGACACTGGGTGTCACATGCATTCCCGGGGGGGGGGGGGAGGCTGCCCCGGGCATGAGAAGGTCTGGCGGGCCCAGAGGAGAAAGAGTGGGGCTCCCTGCTTCTGCTGCACCCTGGCCCCAAGCTGCACGACAGGGCACCGCTAAAGCCACACAGACGCGGCCTCCAGCACCCCTCACTGCGGCTCCCAGGCCCCCAAGCACACACCGGAAGGCAAATTCTCCCAGAGACACGACCTGCTGGGGCCGAGGCCTAGGGGTGCCCCTCCTCTCCAGGCCAGGCTATTACGTTGCCCCCCCAGGTGGGAAGACAGGCCCCGGGAGGCTGGCCGCACTCAGCCTGGTGGTGCCAGCCCCTCCCCCAGCGCCCGCTGCCTCTGCAGCGGGCTGGCGACTGGCTTTATTCCGCAGAGGCCAGCTGAGCGCCCCGAGGTGGGGGCGCCCCTGCGGCCTGGGCGGATGGACAGGGGCTCAGGCTCTGCAGCCCCTGCCCGCCGGGCGCGGAACGAGCCGGTGGCGGAGCCTCTCACAGGGCAAAGCCCTCGGCGCGCGGACGGCCCCGGCCTCCGCATCCCCGACCGGCCGCGCGGCAGGAGCGACCTTCTCGGGGGGCAGGGGGCGTCCTGGGCTCGGGCAGAGGTCGGGACAGATCCCCGCTGGCTCGCAAACGGCCCCCCTGGGCCCTTCATCCGTGCCCCTCCCCCCCACCAGGATAAGAGGCTGCGAAGCGGGCGCCGGGTGCGGGCCAGGCCGGCGGGGTCCGCGGGGCGCTGCGGGAGGCGGAGAAGGGGCGTCCTGGTCCGGGCTCACCTCCGGCTCGTCGCCTCCCCCCGGGCGCCCTCCGGGCGCAGTCCCTGCGCGCTCCGTGCCGGGCACCCCCCCCCACCTCCCCGCCCGGCGCCCCCGCTCACCTCGCTCACGCTCGCCTCCGGGGCGCACCGGGGATCCGCGCCGCCCATGGGCCCGGCGGGGGCCCGCGCAGCCGGGGCAGGGGCCGGGGGAGCGCGCGGGTCGCGTCGCCGTCGCCGCCGTCGCCGCCGCGGCCGCCGCGGGGAGCGCTCGCTCGGGCCGGGGCGCGCGCACTGCGGGCGGGCGCGCGCACTCGCGGCGCGCATCCCACCCCGCGCCTCGGCGGGCGCGGCCGGTGCGGCTCCGGCGGGGGCTGGGCTCGGGCGCCGGCGTCCGGGCGGGGGGCGCGGAGCCGGCTCGGCCGCCGCGCTCGGCCGCGAGTGACAGGCCCGGGGCGGAGGGCGGGGCGGCCGGCGGGGATGAGGTCATGCCGAGCGAAAAAAGGCCCTGACGTCACCTGCAGCCAATCAGCGCGCGCGGCTCGGGGGCAGGTGACGTCAGCCGCAGCTCAGCTCTGGGTGCAGATGAGAGGCGGCTGCCGCGGGGGGGCGGGGTGGCGGGGGGCCGGGCTTGCCGCCGCCACCGCCCTCCGCCCTCTGCCCTCATCCCGCACCCCGGCACCGGCTCTTAAAGGGGCGGCGCGGCGTCCGGAGGCCGCGCCGGGGACCCCACCTCCAGGAAGCCTTCCCAGCTCCGCGCGCTCTCTGCCCTGCCCGGGGACCCCCGGCCTCACCGCACACAGACTGGCGGAGGGTCGTGCTGACGGGGTCCCGCGCGAGGGTCCTTCGAGCGAGCAGCGCTCCCCGGCCCCCGCAGCCTTTGTCCGTGCGGGGCGTGCGGTCCCCAGAGTGCGTCCCGTCCTGTCCCGTCCCGCAGCATCCGTGCCCACCGTCTTCTCCACGACTCCCGGAGGCGGGGACCTGGCTCTCCACCTTGCCCGGGAGGAAATGGGAGGCCAGAGGCGAGAGAGTTTGCCTGGGTCCCCCGTCTCACGAACCCTGGCGGGGGTCTCCCAAGCGGTGCCATTCTCCCAGCCCCGCCGGTGACATCTGGCCCTTGCCGCTTCCTGCGAAACGCAGCCCCGAAACAGCGCTCCTGGGCCGTCCCCGTCCCCGGCAGTGTGTGCTCCCCGCCCTCACCCCCCAGGCTGCTGAGGGTCCGCCCCCCGACGATCCCTGTGGGACACAAGCGGGGCGGCCGGGCGCGGGGACGCTGGGAGTCCAGGGTGGGGACAGACACAGGTAAAATTACACGCGGGCAAGTGCCAGGCGGGAAGCAAGCTGGGCCCAGCGACACACTGCAGCGGGTGGGCGTCCTGGAGGCCACCCCAGAAGGCGACACGCGAGCAGCCCCTGGAGGCTGGTGGGCCGAGGTGCAGGAGGGACCACCGCCCGCAGGAGGGAACCTTGTCCCTCCACCAGAGGTGGCCGTGGAGAGAAGTGCTGCCACACATCTATCGATGGCTCAGATATTTGCTGAGCACCTTCTCTGAGCCACGCGCTGGGACTCAGCTCCGAGAAAGGGGACAGGGACCCCCGCCCCGGGAGCTGACAAGCACGAGGAGCCTCTGGAGGTAATTATTTTGCAGGTGTGACTAGGTGGCCCAGATGTCTCTAATCCCGCCCCACCCCCAGGGCTTTCTACAGCCGGAGCCCCAGCCAGCTCAGGCCCACCGCTGGCTCTGAGGGGGGCACTGGTCCCCAGAAAGTACAGCCCCTTCTCATGACCTCAGCCATCCCTGGTAGAATGAAGGGTCACAAAGAACACAGTGGGTATGACTGGCCTGTCCCCTCCTGGGCTGGGCAGGCACTCAGGACCCCAGAGCTCTGCGTGGGAGTGGGGCAGGGCAGGGGGCATCAGGTGACCCTCCCCTGGAGGGTCGCTCTCCTGTCCCACGCTCAATCCCCCCCCCCCGCGGCCGTGTTGCCTCCATCCTCAGAGCTTTGCACACAGTAGGTGTCTAATTAGCACCCAGGGCCACCTCTCTTGCTGGCCTGAGGAGCACTTCGGTGGCTGTGCGTGGCGAGAGTGCCTGGCTCAGAGGCACGGACACTTTGGGGATGAGGGGGTGGGGCTGTTCCAGAAGGGAGAGCTGGGAAGGGGGTGCTACCAGGACTTCCTTCCTCCCTGCCCTGGCTGGGCCCCAAGGACGAGGGCCCTGAGCTCAGGGACACCCCCACGGGTGGGGCGCGTGGGGCCTCGCTGCACTGAGCTCACTGCACATCTGCAAAGTGGGGGGGTGGGGGCTGGGCCCTGGGAGGGGGCCCTGGGGGCATCGGCACCCCTGAAGGGCCTGGGACCCGCAGGTGTGAGGTCATCAGTGTCGTTACATAGAAGAGCTGTCCCCTGGGGAGGGGGGGGGTGCCAACCCAGCTTGCTCCCCCTGCCAGGCCCAGGATGAGCCCAGTGGCGGGGACAAACTGGGGGGTGGTGTCTGAATGGGCTCCCGTGGGGGCGGTGCAGCCCAGCCCAGATGTGGTCAGCAGTGCTTGGTATGGCCTGGGGGTGCCTTTGACCCCTAAGAACTCCAACGGTGCTCCGGACAGCCTGAGCGGGTGGCAGTAGACGGAGGGGCTGGCAGTGGTGTCCCTGTGTCCCCTTCTGGAAGCTGTAGGTGTGGGGGTGGCCTGCAGTTTCCCAGGCTGTGCTAGGCCTTGATTACTTTGTGACCCTGATGGGCATCTCTCATGCACGCGTGAGCCCCTAAGACCTGTGTCTCTGTAACAGTGGGCCAGCGGGGTGGGGAGGTACCGGTTGGGGAGAGGGCAGTGGCTCCCCAAGGCCACCAGCTCTGGCCCCAGGTGCTTTCCCGTTTACAGGGTAGATTCTGTCTCCTCCCAGCTTCAGGCTCCCCTGGGCCCTCAGGGAGGGCCAGCCGCCTGGGTGTGTCTCTGGTTGGTGACCCTGAGCTATGGGGGTCCTGAGCCTGGGTCAGCTCTGCCTGCGGCCTGGGGAGCCGGCTGCGGTGGGTCCCAGCGGCAGTCAGGTGTGGAAGGGAACACCTGGCAAGGTGTACAGTTCCCCAGAGACAGGCGGGCCCGTTTCCCGCAGTGGCCTCCGCGCCAGGCGGGGCAAGGTCCAAGCCCAGCTCCGAGGCGCCCTGGTTGCCCGCAGGTGATCGCGGCGACACTGGCCTGGGCATGCGGACCCTGCACAGGGTCCCCTGGGTTGCAGCAGGACGCCGCGCAGGGCCGGGGTCCGGTCTAGCTCAGCAAATCCTTCCAGTGGCCGCGCGGGCGGGCACCTCCGGCCGGGCCGCGCGCACCGGGGTGGGCAGGTGCGAGCGCCGCGGTCCCGGCGGCTCGCGCGCGCCCTCTGCCGACCGCCGCGGGGAGCGCGCCCAGGGCGGGCGCCTCCTCCCGCGTCTTGACCGCGAGAAGGAAAAGCGGGTTGCTTTTTCTTGCTTTTTCTTCCGCTAGTGACACAGGGTCACCGCGGTCCCGCGACGGTCCAGTCCCACGGCTTGGCTTGTTTAAGCCCAGGCGTCGGTCATGCACGTCACGTCCCGGCGGGGGGGGGGGGACGCAGGTGGTTCTGACAACTGCATGCACCGCGTCCTCACCGCCCATAACGGGGCCCAGAGCGTGTCCATCACCCCGGAGAGCTCCCTCCCGCGCGTCCAGCCAGCCCCTTGTCCCCCACCTGCTACCCCACTGGCGCCGGCTCATGTTACCGAGACATGCGTGTGCACCCTTTTCCCACTCGAAACGGCTTCGAGATTGCCACCGTGTCTGCGTGGCGCGTGGCGTTTGTCGCACGCGGGGTGGGGTTGGAACCCCCTCCGTCTTCGTGGTCGACGCCCCCGGGTCTCCGCTGGGGGAGAGCAGTTCGCTGAGCTGCACCTGATGTTATAACGCGTTTCAGATGATATTTCCTGTTTTTTTTTTAATTTTTTTAATTTTTTTATTGTGATAGTCAAAAGCAACCACCACCTTACAAATCAACCCAGAGAACAATATATATATATATATAAAAATCCCAGCTCCTGGACCTCCCGTCTTTGCTTCCGATGAGCCAAACAGCAGCAGCTTGGACCCAGGGGTGTTCCCCCATCCCTCCCACACCCCTCTGGCCCGCGGCAGCCAGCCGGGTGCAGGGGAGTGGGTGGCTCTTGGTCACTGCCCGTTTAGCTTGTTAGTTTTTCTATCTGTGCCCAATGAGCTCGTGTATCTGTCCCAGCCCCGCTGTGCGTCTCTGTCCTTGCGGTGGGCTGCGTAGCGCCCTCCCCATCCCCATCCCCCCGGGCCCTCAGCCCCCTCCCCGAGCCGCTGAGCCCAGAAGCTGGGTTCTCACCCGTCCGGGAGGGTTGCGTGCTCGATGTCACATCGCTTTAATATTTATAATGACCAGGTAGTTGAGCTGACTTCGTGTCTGAGGTAAGAGAGGCATAAATAATACAGACATTGCCATCAGCACCGTTTCCCAAATGTGCCATCCAGTGGCGTTGGGGACATCCACCTGGCTGTCTCCAGAACTCTTCCCATCGTCCCAAACTAGAACTGTGTCCCCACTAAACGCTCACCCGCCGTCCCTCTGCCCCGGCCCCGGCCCCTGACCCCGCCACCCGCTTATCCGCTGGTGGACATGTGGGTTGTTCGCACCCTTCGTGAGCCGTGTCGCCGTGAGGCTGGTGTGCGGGGATCGCTCTGAGTCCCCGCTTTCCATTCCTTCCGGGCCCCCCCCGGCAGTGGGGTG
This sequence comes from Macroglossus sobrinus, assembly GCA_004027375.1. Taxonomy (NCBI): domain Eukaryota; kingdom Metazoa; phylum Chordata; class Mammalia; order Chiroptera; family Pteropodidae; genus Macroglossus; species Macroglossus sobrinus. The sequence continues at coordinate 45,819 of PVKZ01005731.1, forward strand.
GCTGGGGGGGGGTGTTGTCTGAGAGAGTCCTGTTTAGCCTCCGAGGGGCCACCAGACTCGTTCACAGCAGCCACACCGTGTCATCGTGTCACCGGCCACGCACGCGGCTTCCAACCTCTCCACATCCTCCACAAACCGACCCTTTTGCACGGTGACACACACGTGTGTGTGCAGCCCTGAATTTCAGCACACGTAGTGATCACGGACGATCACTATAACCGGGGTGCAGAAGCTCCGGCGCCCCCGGGAATCCCCCCGGTGCTCTCTGCAGTGACGCCCCTCCTGTCACTCCTGACCCTGGGTGACCTGGGCCTGTCGCTGCAGCTCTGCCTCGTTGAGAAGGTTCTAGGAGGGGAATCGTACACGGTCTCCCCAGCTTCCCCGGCACGTAAGCGAGGCCCACGTGCCTCTGAGGGTCATCCAGGCTGTCACCGGCCTCGGTAGTCTCTGAGAAGCATTTGTCGTTCAAACCACATTGAAACAGCTCGCCCGGTCACTCGCTCAGGGACATCTGGGGTGCTTTTAGCTGTGGGGGTTTTGAATAAAGCCACTCTGAACATCCCCACACACAGACTTCCGTGTGCACCCAGATTTCATTCCTCGGGGTTCGGGGGGCACGTGGACGTTTAACTCTACGAGAAGTGGTTTTTTTTTCTGTATGTGTTGAATTTTACGAAATGCTTTTGCTACATCCAGCGAGGCGATCACGTGACTTCCCGCCTTTATTCTGTAAGGTGATGGGTCACACTGAGGACGTGTTGAATGTCAAGTCAATCTTTCCTTTTCGGTCGTAATACCTGGTCCTTTCATACCATTGCGTTTTGTTCGCTAACACCTTGTTCGATTTTTACATACGTTTGCGAGCTGGTTTGGCGTCTCCTTTCTCTCTCTCTCGTGTGTCTTGACCTGGATTCCGTACCCGGTGTATAAATCGGGGAGCCTTAAGAGTCACGTTCCTTCTGGAAGCCGCTCGCTGCCTCTGCCAGCCTCCGGATGCTGGCTGCAGTTCTTGGCCCTTCCTGTCATCAGTGTTCGTCATCAGCTCCTTCTTGCCTCTCTGCTATAAAGACCCTTCTGGTTATATGGGGCCACCTGGCGATCCAAGGCCATGTCCCCATGTCACGGTCCTTCACGAAATCACATCTGCAGAGTCTCTTTTGCCACGTGAGGTCGTAGATACACTTCGTGAGTGAGGATTAGGACGTGGACATCTGTGGGTGTCCCTTACTCCGTCTAGCACGGTTGAGGTTCTATCTTCCTTCGGTCTATGGAAGAATTCACTCTTGAAGATACGGACTTTCTGCTTTCTTCGTGGGAAGGTTTTCAACGACAGATGGAATTTTTTTTAATAGATGTGGGGTGATTCACTCTTCCTATTCTAGTGTCAGCTGTGGTAGAGTTGTGTT
>PVKZ01005732.1:0-47127 GCA_004027375.1 Macroglossus sobrinus
GAGAGAGAGAGAGAGAGAGAGAGAGAGAGAGACGGTACAGGTAGGTATTCTGTCAAACTTCAGAAAGGACAGAAACTGTGTCTTATTAGGTGCTCAATAAATATTTATTGAGTAATTAACAAACAGTCATTTTGGTTTTGTTTTAAATGCTAAGTGGCTAAAACCCTCACAAAGTCTAATGTAACTCCAAACCACAAAACATCAAGCTGGGTTTTCACGCGTCTTGGAGATGCTGTTCTCCAATTGCTTTTGCTTTGTCATCGCAGAGTGTCACGTCACAGATGCCCAGCAGATGGTGCTGTTTCCCTGGGACTTGGGCCCTCCATGTTCCAGTGGCCTCCTCCTGGTCCCTTCCTGTGACACGACTTGGACTGAGAGATGTTCTGAGCTTCCCCGATGTGTCTGTCCTCTGTGTGAAACAAATGTGTGAAGCAAATCAAGCAGACACATGTGTGTGCCGAGGTCGAGCCTGCTCCCCTGTGTCCGGATTAAGCTTCTGCTCGACCCGGGCCTGTCCGCGGAGGTGGGTCTCACGTCCTTTCCTACACACCCGGGGGTTGGGGGGGGGACCATGTTTTGTCACCAGGCGGCACAGTCCTATCTGAAATGCCTGGTGTGCTTTAAGTCCATTTTTGTCCCCCTGGAAATGCCTTCATTACCAGGCGAGAGTGAGGTGGTGTGGTCTTCTCAGGCTGAGAGCCCGGGAAGATGGGGGGGCAGAGAGGAGGGAACTAGGAGACAGAAGTCTAAGGGTCATAAGCCCGGCCCCCACTGAACTCCGCCAAGCTTCCTCAGCCCTCTGAGCCTCAGCGTCCTCATCTGTAAAACAGGGACAATCACGGTACCTCCTGTCAAGGAATAAATCAGACACAGGTAATAATTAGCATGTTCATTTGCTTCTTTACACGAGAAACCAGCACCAGCAAAGATGAAGACGGGAGCTACATGCGAGACAGGAGCGTGGGGACAGGGGGAAACCCAGAGAGCTTGGAGACAGCCACTCTTGTTCTCCTTCCCTGAGGTGGGACACCGCCGAGTGGCTGGCAGTGCAAAGGGACCGGGCGGGGCATTGTGCCTGGAGAAGGGTCATTCAAGAAAGACGTTCGGGCTGTTCATGGGTCTCCAAAACACTTGGGGGTTAACGCCGTCACATTCAAGACAGGCTGCGCCCGCGTCTGTCTGCCGGGTTCCTGGGGAGCCCCTCCGTCCCCCGTGGCACCACTTCCCTCAGCAACAGTGATATGACCGTGAGCTAGAAAACGGGCCGTGTCACACATGCATTACGTGCTATGACGGTTTGTCTTGTTGTCTAAACCCGCCTTCCAGCCAGTTGCTCAAACACGACGCCCTTTGCTTCCAATCCAGCCAGGCCCTGTCGCCATCCTGCACCCCCATCATCGTGTCCCCCATTGCCTAACTCACCCGCCTGTCCATTCTGCACACTCAGAAGACCACACACCTGTAACTCACTGGATTAAACCCGTCAGCGGCTCCCGTCGCCCAGACGCCCAGAACGCCCCTTGCCGTGACTTCTGGGGCCACAGATATTCTTCCTCTGTATGAGGGGATGAGAGTAATAACACCTAAGAAGGTACTGGGGAGTCTTAAAGAAATAGTGCACGGCTATCTACGGTCTCAATGTTTGTGTGCCACGAAATTCGTATGTGACTCCCAGCACTTCTCACACGCTTAGGAGCAGAACAGAGTGTTTGGTCAATGGCCAGGAATGCTTCTGCTTATCCCGGGCCTGTCATCGGTGACGCCGTGTCAGGAGAATGGGGGAGAATACCCCGATACCTTTGCTCAACAACCCCACCTGCCAGGTAGGGATCTTGGAGTCTCATTGACTCATTCATTTATTCGTTCATCCATTCATAAAAAACATTCTGAATATACACCCCATGCCAGGTGCTGGGGATACGACAGTGCTGGGGATACGACAGAGCTAAACCATGGGGGAGAGGGTCTGATCAGATTGTCCCACTTATTGAAGGAAGGGCGGCTGTTCTATGAAAGGAGTGTAGGGTGTGGGGCTGAGGCGACCCCCTGATGCTCGCTTGGCTGAGATCTGAGGGACACAGAGTGAGTGGAAAGGACTTTAATACAAGGAGAAAGAGGAGGCCAGGACCCTGTAAGACCTGGAAGAGAGGGAGCCCCCCGGGGTGCAGTGGGTGGGTGCTTCCTTCCGGTTCTGGGTGCTCAGTGAGCAGACTTGTTTCACACCAGTGACACTCCCGAATCTTCCTTGACGGCAAGCGCTGAGGCGGGCCCCGTCCCTCACAGAGAGGGGAGGGGGACTGCGCTGGACGCAGGACGACTGGAGGGGGGCTTCCGGCCAAACGCTGCTCTGGCCCACGTCCCAAGGCTGTGGCAGGCCAAGAAGTGAGGGTCACAGAACGGGAGACCTCGTTTTTTCTCAGGTCTGACCCGGATCCTCCGTGAGATGTCCCCAGAGTACCCTAACATACTTTCATGGTCCCAGGAAGGGCATTGGATGGAAGGCCAGCAAATTAGGGGGTGCAGTTCTGGCTCTGTAGAGCCTCCGGCCATTCCCTAGGAGCGAGTCAGCATCCAAGGGCAGGGGCCCGTCTGATTGGCTGTGTCTCCCGTACCCAGTATGGTGCCAGGCACGTAAAGGGCTGCGTGGCATTCGTTGAAAGATCACAGCCTAAGGACAAAGTTGGCGGGAGCCGACTAGGAAACCGGTCACTTGAGAAGGGATCGGTACATGGTTAGCGGTCCACCAAGGACCTAAAGTCTTTCTGCCTCTGTATGTAGTCAGAATTCTCGGTCAACAGAAGGGTCATCATGTGTGTCAGCCGTTCTCCCGACCAGTTAATTAAGGCCACTTTCGGGAGCCACTGAGATGCAGTGGGCTGCTTAGACTTGATGGCGGTCACAGTCAACACTCTGCCTACCTCTCGTCAACCCCTTGTCCCTACAGGCAAGGGATCTGGAGGCGTGTTCTTGCAGACAGAGTAGCAGCTTGGACTGCAATGCATTGTAGTCAGAATCTGACTCCGGGACCCACCAGTTCCAAAGTCCATTGTCCTAATCCACCGCCCCACCCCTCCCCCGTTGCTTTTCGCCTTGATTTGTCCTGTAAGCTCATTGTGGGAAGAACACCGGCTGAGATTCAAATCCAGGCTCTGCCCCTTATCAGCTTCACCATCATGAACAAGTCACTTGATTGAGTTCTTTCTGCCTCCTTGACAGGCAGAGGTCATACACGCTTCCCTCCGGGCTGCTGCGGGGTTAAGTGAGGTGGTAAATATCAGGAGCCTGGACTCGGGAGGCCGCGCTTTGCTCCTTTCTGAGCACCCACTGTGTGCCTTGGATCCACTGGGCCCCCAGAGAAACAGACGTGGAATGCTAAGGGACATGCACACAGGAGTGATTATTGGGACGTGATTACGTTTGGTTTTTCTCCCCATGTTTTCTGCTACAGGTGGGCAGCAAGCCCACTTGGCTTCCCCAGGGAGCTGACCTTCTGCAGACTTCTCCGTGGCCTAGCGCCAAGGCCTGGGGCCAGCCACACAGACTGGCTGGGAGTGGACGCAGGAGGGCAGGGGTGAGGCGGGATTGAGGAGTCTCTTGGCAGCCCCAGCTGGCATCCCTTGCACACCGGGGCGTGGGTGAGGCCGGGACGGGCTGAGCCTTGCACTGGCAATGATAGCGTGGGGCCGGCCCATAGCATCCCAGTGGCTCCCGTAAGCGGCCTTCATTAGCTGGCAGGGAGAACTGCTGACACACACGGGGACATTCGTCCAGGCAGGTGCAAAGGCGAGGGGCTTTCCTCCTGGCTCAGGGTTTAGTATCTCTCTCCTGAGGACAGGATTCAAACCCTGGGGACAGGAAAGCACGAGTCCCAGGTTCCCTGACACTGAGGCTTCGACTCAGATTTCAAGGGGTCATATTCTTCCGTTTGCCTTTGGCATTTCACAAGAAGTAGAGACGTGGTTTGTTCTCCAGAAATACCCGCCCTGGGCAGTTCAGAGCGGGGCTGGCGAACCCTCTCGTCAAAGGGCCAGAGTCAGCACTAGGTTTGTGGGTCACATGGCCTGTCCCCATAGACAACACCGAACACATGGAGGGGTGTGGTCGCGTCCCTGTAACACTTTGCTTTTGGACACTGGAATTGGAAGTTCAGAAAGTGTTCGTTTGTCATGAGATCGTATTCTTTGAACATTTTTTTCAGCGTTCAGAAACGTGAAGCCGTTCTCAGCTTGTGGGCCGTGGAGGTGCAGGCCGTGAGCCGCGTTCCGGCCTCGGGCTGCCGTTCGCGCTGGTTTCGCCCCATGATCGTGGGGTCTCGCTCTTTGGACACAACGTCGTAGTACACAAGCACTTGGGGGCCACAAAACTGCCCGGCATATCTGCCCCGGCTACACCACCTGTCCTTGGCGCGCCACCGTCCCAGCCTCCCACCTCTGGGACACTCTGTGTCCGGGTCCCTCCCGTCCCCCTGACTCCGATTCCAGACTCCAGCAGGTGTGTCTCGTCCATCGCCATGACAACCTGCTGCCTGTGCTTCTCGTAGGTCACTCACCGTCCATCCCCAGGATGAAGGCTGGGATGCCCACCTTGCCAGTAGGCTAACGCCCGTCCGGCTCCAGATTCAGGCTCCAACAGCTGCCCGCCGACAGCTGGCACCAACGGGCAGCCCTGGGACTGCCCGGACATCTAGCCTCGTTGAGCCTTCGGAGAGCCTCAGCCCAGCTCTCTGCACGAAACTGCAGGAGAGCACCCACGTGGGAGCTGCCCGGCCGAGTCTGACCAACCCACGTGGGTGGTAATAATAAACTGTTTGACGTCACTAAGCTTTGAGGTGGTTTTGTGCAGCAGTCAACAACTAGAACATCTATCTGCTTGGCTTGGTATCGTGGAGAATGAAATTTCCTAGGCACCTTTGCCATCTGGGTTCTCAGCAGTTTGGACCAAGAGGAGGCGCTGGTGGGAGATGGGGAGGAAGGGAGGGACCGGCGTGTTTGCGTTCCCTCTCTCGGCTCTGGGTGGCATCTCCTGCAATGGCTGCATCTCTGGTGCTACCTCTGATCAGAGAAACCCTCCCCCAGTAGGCAGCCCTCACCGCATTCTAGCTCCTGCCGACCGCCCCCACTGCCTCCCACCCCTACCAGCTCCTGGCTTTTCAGAAACATCCCTTATCACTGTAGCCCCATGGATGGCAGCAGCTCCTCGCTATTGCTACACCGTCACCTGTTGACATCTCAGGTTTTCCAACACCTGTGTCTCCAACAGCCACATTTAAATTCCTTCTGTTTGAAACACCTAGCGGGGTGTCCGTTTTCCTAACTGGACCTTGCGTGATACAGCACGAGAGGAAATAACGGGATCCAGCCTGGCAGGTCTGGAGTGCCTCCCCCAGGGAGTGGGGCGATTGAGCTGAGCGCCGATGAATGAGTGGGATTTGGGGGCGTTGCAGATAAGCAAGTGCACGTGGTCCAGCGGGGGGAAGGCAGATTGCCCTGTGAGGGGCCCTGGGGGAAACTGGGCGATGTGCCGACCCACAAAGGGAACGAGGTGGGGTTTTGCATGGGGTGAAGTTGGAGGAGATGGCAGGACCAAATCAATCAAGGGTCTCAATCCACACTGCACGTTAGAATTACCACGGGAGATTTTAAAAGCAATGATGCTCTGCTCTCACCCCAGATTAATGAATGAGAGTCTGTTGGGATTGGGCCAGCAGGATTGTCATATGCAGTCGGGTTTGAGGACAAGCGGGCCAGACCATAGACCATCCCATCCAAGTCCTCCCAGGCCATGGTCTTCCTCCGGGTCAGTGGGAAGATCCGGGGTGGGGAGAGGGGTGGACACACGGGCCATCGAGTCAGGAACGAGTTAGAGAGCCCCAGAGTGGGGGCAGGAAGAGGGAACCGCTGTGCTCTCTGCTTGCCGATGGCGGAGATGGACGGAAGTAGATGGTTCAGTCTTGCTGGGCTCGATTTTCTGGGATGACCTCCCTCGGCTCTTCATACCGTGTCACCTTGCTCTGCATTCTCTTGCTCCCTGTGGGCTCCCTGCAGCGGAGCTCTGCACTTCTGTGCACCTGCCACAGGCAGTCACTGGGAATGAGCCCTCCCCGGGGTCCACCGCTCTTTCTCCCGGGTAGATGGACGCCGGAGCCTGACTCCTTGAGTGCCTGCCCCCATCGGAAAATGGCTTAGGTTTTTATCGCATCTGGCAGCTTCCATCAACAACGGGAAGCCCGTGGAATGAGGACCTTTGGCCAGAGAGAGGCTCAGAGTTTACAGCCCTTGGCAATGGCCTCTTCCAAACTCTGAATTTCAAAACGGGGGATGATGTGTGAGCTCCTGAGAGTTTCGGATGTGGATCCATTTGTGTCTTTCCTTCCCAGGCGGTTCGGGCGATTGAAGACCACGGACTTGCAAATGCTCTGCCTGAAGTTCACTGTCAAGCTGGGGGGGTGGGGGGGACCTCACCCCCAGGGCCACGAGCATCATAAACCAGTGCATTTTCACTTCCCTCTCTCAGTCTAGTTTCCTGGCAGCCACCCCCACCCCCCAGGGGAGCCAGAAGGCTTTATTTGCTCAAAAGCAGGAGAAGCTTTACAAGACCTGGTTTCAAAAGAGAGGATGTGCTGATTTTTGCTCCCTCCTTAGCACGCCAAGGGCAGAGCCCGGAGGAGCTCAGAGGTCCCCAGGCCACCATCGAGTGTGGAGTCGGGGAGCTCGAGGGTCTGAGAAGTAAAAGTGAAAGAAGCAGCTGCCTTTGGGGGACCTGGAGGACCGTGGGAGAGAGAAAGAAGGAGGTGTGGGAGGCTGGAAGGCAACGGAATCAGAAGCCTGGTGTTTTTTATTTTATTTTATTTTATTTTATTTATTTTATTTTATTTTATTTTATTATTATATTATATTATATTATATTTTATATTTTATTTATTTATTTATTTATTTATTTTATTTTATTATTTTATTTTTGATAGTTGTTCTGGGGTCCAAGGCCGGAAGATAGGGGGTGGTATTAGATCTGTGAGGGTGTCAGAAGGGCAGAGGGTGGGGTCCGGTGACTGTTCCCCTGGTGCCCACCTTCAGAAAGTAACCAGAGGGGCAGCCGAGGGGCACCCTGAGTTTTAGCTCTCTTCTGAATGGCATAGGGGCTGAATGGACCACCTGACAGTTGGTCCTAGGCAAGGCCCGGTGACACTCAGGGGTGACACTCAAGCCAGCAGGGCGGCAGGAAGGGGCAATGCAGGAGCAAGCCTGGACCTTGGACAAGCCCTCCCAAAGCAGACGTGAGTTGCCCTGGCCGCCAGAAGCTTGGGTCTTAGAGGTGACCTTGGAGACCTAGGAATGCCAAGGGCACGTCCACATTCCAGGGCGGGTCAGGGTCGCTACCCCCTGGTCTCAATCTGCTCAGGCTGCTGTAACAGAACACCACAGCTGGGGGCTTATAAAAAGCAGGAGTCTGTTTCTCGCAGTTCTGGAGGCTGGCAGCCAGGGTCAGGGCACCAGCCGATTCAGCGCCTGGCAAGGGCCCACTCCTGCTCCCAGCAGCTGTCCTCTCCCCGTGTCCTCACACAGTGGGAGGGGCCAGACATCTCCCTGTGGGGCTCCTCGTATAAGTGTGCTAATCCCATTCATACGGGTTCCACCATCACCGCCAGACACCATCACTGGAGATTAAGTTTGAACGTAGGAATTTTGGGGGCACACAAGGGTGCAGGGAGGGGAAACTATGCCAGGCGCCATGACAGGTTCCTTATGGAAACGGTCGGACCCCACCCTCGCGACGGGGCTGTGGTCAGGGACTATTACGCTGTTTCCCTGAGGCTCAGGTGCACGTGGTGGAGACAGAATAGGGACCACAGACAGTCTGCTTCCCAAGGCTGAGACGGGGGAAGCGTTTACTAGCCGGACCCCGGGTCTCGCCCCTGGCACCTGTCACCATGCCAGGCACAAAGCAGGACTTGGCGAACGACGGCTAACTTAAGCCTCACATATCAACACACGTGCACAAATGCGCAAATACACAAAACATTCAGCTGCGGGGGTGGCCGGGGTTAGCAGAGATCGCTGTGCTCGGCAGACTGGTTCGTGTGAGGCTGGCACGCCAGGAGTGTTATCATTTAGCAGTAAGTAACTCGAATTCTTCTTAGCAAGAGGAGGTAGAGTCACAGAGCGTTCTGAGGGTCAGACAGAACCGCAGAGGTCACTTTAGACTGTGCGAGAACCCCCTCCACGTCCCCTGGCTCCTTTTGTATTTCCGCACCCCTGTCCCCTCTCCCACCCCAGCCGCGTGTTTGCTACGGTGCCAGGACTTCCCACGCCCGCTGGCATCAGCCTCCTTCAGGCCGGGCCTCACCCACCCTGCCCCTCATCAAGCTCCTTACCTCTCGGGCTTCACCCCAGTTTTTAACCGGCTTCCTTCTCAGACTTCTTCCCAGCACATCTCACACCCCGTCTCCTAACGTAATTGGACAGGTGGATCCTGGATGCTGCAAGGATGGGTGTCTCTTTTATATAAACTGTTCAGTCCATCGACCAGGAAAACCCACGCAACAGAAACAGACAGAGCTGACATCCTGGGCCTCACCGACCAGTAAGTGCGAAATAAGGCCAGACTCTGCTTCCCACCCACTTGTGGGAATAATGGCCCCTGAGTTTCCAGGGCCTGCTATGTGCCAGACCCCAGGCGATGCGTTTAGGATATTAGAGTAAACAAAACAAAATACATCCTTCTTTTGCTGAGCTGAAGTCAGACAGTGAGGCAGCAAAGACTGTAATAGAGTGAGGGGAGGGCTGGGAGTTGGGGTGGTGGGCTGCAGGGTGGGGTGCAGTCAGCAGGTGACAAGTCTTAATGAAAATACCGGGACCACGTGCGTAAAAAGGCACACACCAAAGGCAGAGGGGCCAGGCCTGTGTCTCAGACCTGAAGTTCGTCCGCTGAGATCCCCCCACCTGTGAGTGTTTGGTGGACGCTGCTTTCGTGAGTGACACTCAGACTGGAACCAGGTGGAAATGACGGTGGTGAGCAGCCTGCCGCTGACAGCGGCCAGGCCCCCTGGCCCAGGATGTCGCCACGAGTTTGGTGACAGAGCTCCGCCGAGAGGGACTGAATCCGCCTGCCTGATGGGTCCGTCCCTCTCCAGTTGGGGAGCAGAGTCCGGCTTCAGTGATGCCTACGGCTAATGTCCTTGGGGTCAGAGGCCGGTCTGGCTACCCTTCCGCCTGGAACCCGCTGCGGGGTCGCTGGCCACAGACATTGAACACCTGTGAATGCGAGATGAGCTGGCTGGTCTCCCCGGGGCTTTCTACATGCTGGCGGATCGCAACCCTCGGCTACTCTAGTCTGCTAACACAAGGAGTAAGTCACCCCTGAGAAACCGATTCTAGATCTGTAATAGCATCCTGAACACTGACCCCCAAGTCTGATAAGCCCACTCAGGCCGCCTAACAGATTTGGCGCCTGATCCAGGCCCCAGAGCTGGTTAAACACGCGTTGACGGGGCGCCCCCTGCAGGCGGAGTGGGGGTGGGGACAGGCTGCTGAATAAGAGGAAATGGAGCTGGTCTGCTGAACCCCCTTTGACGCCAGGGGGTACGAAGCTACACTCACCGGATTCTGCTCACCCCTCTCTCCACGGCCTCTTAGCAAACCAACCACTTTCTGTTACTAAATCCAGCCTGGCCCAGTTTAAAATTTCAACCTTGTATCTAGTTTGCTGCCTACTTTGGGGCCGGGCCTGATCCGCTCGGCAAACAGAAGGTAGACCAGGGATGTGGTGACACTCCGTAGTGAGCAGTCCTGGAATTGGAACTCATCGGCTGTGCGTTTTGTGGAAGTATATCAGCCTCTCTGGTCGTCAAACTCCACTTCGGAAAGGGAAGGTGTTATTCGCTCTGTCCACAAACCCAAGTTGTGGGGAGACGGAGGTTGATACCATGTTTTATAAGTCTGTAAATGTCACATGTCAGATTGAGGGATCACAGAAGGCTGCCTGGAGGAGGTGCCACTACATCGAAGCTGTAAAGGATGAGTAGGAGACTGGAGGCAAAGGGGGAGAGCTGAGGAAAAAGAGCTTCCTGGAGGCAGAATGAATGAACCCATGGGGGTGTGTGGGGACAGGGACGGGAGGGATGAAAGTGCAGGTGTGAGAAGGGGGTGTGGAATGAGGAGCAGGGATGATGGGGGGGTAGGTGAAGCAGGAGAGTATCTTCCTGGTCCAGGAATCGTAGTGGTGCTGGGGACCAGTGGCAGACTGGACAGGTCTGTGAGGGAGCCGTGTCAGCCATGGGGGTGAGTGTCGTGGCCGGGGGTGGGGTGGGGTGGGGGTCAGGGAGAGAAAGGAGGTAACAACGTGGGTGGGGAGGGGGGCCGAGCTTGAGGGTGGGGAAAGATGGGGGACGGAAATGAGAGAGTGGCCTCCGGCTCACTCTTGGGGCAGACGGTGACCCAGAGGACGAGGAGGAAGGCGGTGAGCTCGGTTTGGGACATGCCCGAGGTGCCTGTGGGGCATTCTGGTAGTACTGTCCGTGGGGACAGGGGACACCAGGGAGTCCAGGAGATGCAGATTTGGCCAACATCAGCAGCACACTGAGGGTGACCGAGGCCACTGGATGAGGTCACAGGGAGAGTGTGTGCAAGGAGAGAACAGAAGCGTTCAGAGCAGAGTCCACCGTGAACACCCAAGGAAAAAAGGACAAAGAGCACCAGTGTCCCCTCCTTCCTGGCATTTGAAGTTTAACCGAGAACAAAGCTTTAAGCAGAGGGAGGAAATCCCTCCCAGGGCATTGAAGATCAGGTGAACGGTGGGGAGCAGGGGAGTGGCCTTTCAAGCTCCCTTACCATCCAGCCAAGGGGCGGTGGGTTCAGAAGACCTTTCCGCAGGGCAGCAGACATCAACGGGGACAGCGACCTCTGTGAAACCTGACCCCAGGGCCCTCAGGAGTCACACGGAAGAAGCTGCAGCATCCGCTCCCTCCTGTGTGCACACTCCGCTCTGCTTGCATGCGCAGCCGGCCAGGAGCAGAGCTTGTCGGCTTTGATCGTCTCTAGGCCGAATCCACACTTCTGCTCCTTCCGTGGTGATGCGGCTCCGCGCACCAGCGACGCGTCACCAGCAGCCCCGCGGCCTGTGGGAGCTAGGGGTCGAGTTTTCGAGGATTTTGCTCATGGGTTGTTGCCGCAGCTATTATTTAAAAATAAAATGACATAAATGTGCAATTAAGTAACATATTTTTAAAGCAACGTAATACGTATTCAAAACACATGGCTTCCCAGTTCCACACGGAGGGGATGTATAGATGTATATGGATTGTATCATACGGCAGGAATACTGTGTAACTATTTCTGTGCACATCTTTCCAGCTCCACAGTCGGCACATGGCTCCCACCCTCCCACCCCCACATGTGCCAGGCTCGGAGGGGTGCCCGTGCCCGCTGAAGGAGGAAGCCTGCACACTGTGGGCCGTGGTCAGTGGATCCCATTGGCCTCAGGTCACCTTCCTCGGTCAACCGTGTTGGTAATGGAGCTGATCGTCTGACCTTTTTTTACCTGTCTCCTCTTTCCTATGTCTCGAAAGGCAAGAGAGGACAGCAGAGTGTTACTGTTTAGTACCCCCGGCCCTCAAAACGTCCTGTCTCCGTCCAAAAATGCACCTGTCTTAGGCAGTGAGCTCTTCAAAGGCAAGGAAGGGTCATTGCTTATTTTTCTCCCATTATCTTGACCCGAGGCCTGGTGTTTGAAGCCTGAGGCTACCCCGGGGTTTATAAAGTGAGATGCTGTCCCAGATGGTTGGAAGTAATTCTACACGGGCTCCCTGAGCGTGTGAGATGGTGCTGACCGGGGTTCCCAGAGGGCTGTGGAGGTCCCGGCTCCCCCTCAGCACGACGAGGACTGCTGGACGCCCCAGAACACTTGCCGGTGTTAGCAATACTGACCTTTTCTCTCCAAAGCCAGAAGGACTCGCCGTGTCATTTTCCGCCAGCTGTTCTGGAGGGCCAGGCGGGAAGACGCTGCTCTGTAAGAACGCAAGCTTCCTGCCGTGGAAAGCTTTGAACTTGAAAGAAGAGTTCATCCCAGGTCTGAGCTGGAATCTGCCCTGGAGGAGCTTGTCTCCATGCCCTTCCGCCCACCCGAGTCTGACTTCTGGAACCAGGTGGAGCAGATCGAAACTCTGATGAGGCTCCTTTAAACCAGCCGAGTCAGCTCCAGGGTCCTAACCAAGCTGTCGCAGAATCCGGTACAGGGTTGAGCTCATGTTAGACCTTTAGCACGGCCTTTTAAAAGTATATCTTTCAGAAACTATTTATCAATGACTATTTATCAAGTAACAAGTCCAAGGAATACAGTAGTAGAAAGACAGGAAGCCTTCTGCAGATGCTTGGAAGATCTACCCAGGGCAGGCACCTGTGCCAGGTGCGAGGCTGCAGGAAGGAGCAGCAGGCTTCCGGGTTGGCCCGTCTTGAAGCACCTTGATGCTCCGTGAGAGAGGAAGACCTGCCTTGTTGGCTGGTTTTATGGCAGGGCCCGGTTTAACGTAACTTCCCCATCAGACATGCTCTGAAAACAGAGACTCCATCAATCCTCTGTTCTTTGCATCGAGCTGGGGATCACGTCACCTTCCTTTTCTGCAGAGCAAATGCATGGTTTCAAGTTACGCCGAAGAAGGAAGAAGGAAGACTCAGTGCTGAGTTTACGAGATCCAACTCCATCCAGCGAATACAGGACGCGTCCTGCTAACTAACCTTCATCCCTAGCGACCCTGGTATCCATTTATTTTCAAACATTAGGTCGGGATGCAGCCAAGAGAAAAACGCAGTTCCGGGCCGAACAGGAGCGCTGCCAGACGGGAGCTATAAACACGCCAGGGCAGGCCTGAGGAAGGGAGCTGGCTCTCGAGGCTGGGAGCCCCAAAAAAACCTCCTGGAGAAAGTGACATCGTCCGTGGGCCTGGGAGGAGACTTGGACAGGCCGAGATTGGGAGGGGGGCGGCGAAGAAGGCCCTGCAGGAAATAGTGTCCCTTCTGTGTCCACGATTGTGGGTCGTGTTTGGACCGCAGAATTCCCCGATCTTTTAACATCGACACTGAAAGCTGATGGGGAAGTCGCTCGTTCCACGGCCAGCCTTCGGGCGGGTACCGCTTGCCCCGTGCTGGAGCAGCTGCCGAGGATTCAGCGAGTGAGTGAATGATGACAAATCGTGTCACGAGGGCCCTCGCCGACACATCTCTGCCAGCCCCCGCGGGGGACTGTGAACGTGGGTAGGACAGTCCTCCGGCCTGTGTCCCGGTCCGTGAATGTGCTTCCCCCACCGGGGCTCCTTGGAGGGGAGTACTAAGCCCTGGGCTGCGGGCCTCGGTGAACACCTGGTGACAGATTCTGGGGCGCAGTGGTCAGGCCCTGGGGAGATGAGCCCCCTAGTGCTGGTGTCCGTGAGGCACTTTCTTGTCCCATCCCGCGGGACGACTAACGGGAGCTCCGACCAGAAGTGAGACTCGAGGAGACAATCTGCAAGAGAATAGGGGACAGGAGACGCGAAGAATGGAGGCAAGACAAAGTTCTGATCAAGCCTCTAAGTTTATTTTCACACAAGGGTATATATATTTTCAAAGAACAGAGGGAGGCAGGCATGGGGTGATCTGGTGTGGCGCCGGCAGCCGTTAATGGTCTGCTGTTAAGTGATTAATCAAACAGGGTACCTTGGGTTGCGGGCAGCCCCAGGCACGGGCTTATCTTGAGTTTGTGCAGGCATCTCCGGGCTCATCTTTGTGTTTGCCCTTTTGAACTTTCCTAGACACCTAACGAGATTTGTGAGACTTATGTTCAAAGGTTAACTTCTCAGTTAAACTTTCCCATGGGTTGGCTCCCAACACTTCCTCTTGGCTGTTCCACCATCCGAGGCCACCCAGGCACCAGCTGACCCTCCAGCTGATGGCGGGTATGTGAGGAAGACCAGCTAAGCCGCCGAGACCAGAACCGCCCGGCCGACTCGCAAGAGCATGAGCTAAAAATACGTGTGAGCCACTGAGTTGCGGGATGGTTTACGTCACGGCACACGCTAACGGGTAATCTCTTCGATTCTTTTCTAAGAACTGATCCCTGGGGAGCTAGAAGGTGCTTAAGGCATACGGTCCCATCACTTTTCAGGAAGGCCATATCCATTGAACATCCCCACGGGCGGACTCCGAGGTTGCTCGTTTCACCACATCCTCGCCCACACTGGGTAGTATCGTTCTAAAAGGTGTTTGCCCACATCTGATACGCGAAAGAGGGCACACACGTAGCACAATTTGCGTTTTCTTGGCTATTTCAGAGACTTATCTTTTTTTTTCATATTTATTGGCCATCGGGGAAGCGTCTTATCTTTTTTAAAAGCAGTTATAGGAATAATTTCTGTGTTTTATGACTCCCTTTTGAGAGGGAGGCAGCCCAGGACTGCTGCTCCAAGTTTCCGTCAGCTTTCCAGGCAATCCCTTCATGTCTCCGGCAATTATCAGCCGATCGTCTCCCCGACGTTCTCCCGTAATACGTCCGTGGTTAACCCTGTGGCCGGAGGGCCGCCTGACGACACTTTTACAGCCTGGTGCCGTTCTGCTCCATCAGACCCCAGCGGTGTCTGATGACACAGCGGGCTCCCCGCTCAACCATCAGGAGTGGGCAGTGTTCAGGGCAGCTGCGGACCGAGGGTCGAGCAGGTCAGGTCAGAGGAGATCACGTGGTTTCCCCCAGTACGGGCTGCTGAAGGAACCAGAGCTCGGAGAAGGAGGAGCTGCCTGTCGTGGCAGCTGGAGGCTCAGGTGAGCACTTGAAATGTGGGGAGTGTGAACTGAGGTACGCCGTGAGTGTGAAAGGCACATGGAGGGGGATTGGGGATCTCGGTGCATATATTTTTCATTTATTGTGGCAAAAAAAAAAAATATATATATATATTATTAAAATTAACTTCACTTGTTTCTTCTTTTCCTGATATGGGTATTGGAAAATTTTAAATTATGCGTGTGGCTTGCATTATATATATTTCGATTGGACGGTGCTGGTCTGGGGTCTCACAGGGAAATCGTGGCAGAGGAGTGGGAGTGTGTACGCATGTGTGCGTGTGTGTATTTATTTGTGTGTGCCTGTGTGTGACTGTGTGTGTATGTGAGGGCGTGTGGAAGGGCGGGGGGCACAAGGGTCGGCTTGTGCAGTCACAGTCACAGTCTGTAGCCCAGATCAAAGCCCAGCACCTTTTATTTTGTCACCTTATGCCCTTACGTGTCAGGTCACCACACACACGATCTCGTTAAACCCACAGGAAAACACAGTGACCTGGGAAGCACCGTCCTGACCCGCTCGGGGTCAGCAGGGCTAAGCAACGTACCAAGGCCACGGCCAAGAAGTGACGGGAAGGAGCAGGAAGTGACGGCCCTCCAAGCCACCGTCCCCTTTACTGCAGAGCCGGGAGCTGCATCAGAGCCCTTCCGGGTCCCTGTCTCACTCCAGCCCTCAGGCAGAGGCGGGGGAGGGGACGAGGCAGGGGCTGGAAGGGGCGATTTCAAAGTGAGCTTCCAACGTGGGACCTCGGGACGGGGGCACAATCAACCACCATGCACTCACCTTCTGTCCTCACAATCACACTGCTTTAGTGACCAGACCTTACACTTGGCCTCAAGATGAAGGAAACTGCAAGGTTATTCTTGTCTGTTCCTTCAGCATATTGTAGCCCGTGGTGTGCGAGGTAGGCCTGGGCTCAGATGCTGGTTCTGTCTCTCTGCGCCTCGGTTTCCCCATATGTGTGGTGAAGCCAAACTCCCGCCTACGTGAGGAGTAAGTGAGCGAGGCGTGTAAAGCGCTGGGCACAGAAGGGATGCTCGGTACGTGTCACGTCATGCTCCTTTCCTCTTTAGGGGTCTCTGGTTAAAGGTTTCTGACTGCTCAGATTTCATGATTCTCTCTCATGATTTCCCGAACAAGTCTAGAAATGTGACAAGCAAGCAAAGGCAGTCTCTTAGAATAATAATGTATCTACAGCAACTACTTTTTACCAGCCCTGCATAAAACTCTTTACACGGATTACCTTGTGGGACCTTTACAGCAACCTAGTGAGTGTGCGTGCGTGCGTGTGTGTGTGTGCATGTGTGCGTGTGTGTGCGTGTGTGTGCGTGTGTGTGTGTAGGGAGTGTGTGTAGGGAGTGTGTGCGAGGCGTGAAGATGTTTGGTCTGAGATCCTGTTAGATGTTCCCATGGAGACTTCATAGTGGGCTCATCAGATCTGCAAATGTAAATTTGGAGTTATCAGCACATAATGGCCCTGTATTTTGCGTACTT
This sequence comes from Macroglossus sobrinus, assembly GCA_004027375.1. NCBI lineage: Eukaryota > Metazoa > Chordata > Mammalia > Chiroptera > Pteropodidae > Macroglossus > Macroglossus sobrinus. The sequence goes on from PVKZ01005732.1 coordinate 16,291, forward strand.
TAACCCATTTCCTGTTTGCCCTGAGAATACTCTCCAGCAGGCCCGAGATAACTCACGGATTACGCCCCTAAACTTACCCCCAAAGTTTGCAATGAAATATCTCATTTTTACTATTATTTTCACATTGCTCTAGTATTTCAATAGTTTCTGGAAATACTTGACATAATTCTATTTATAGCATTCTGTTTTTAGTAGTGGTGTTTCCCTTTACAAAATACAGTAATTATCTATCGCTGAAAACATCAAATTCTTAGTTTCTGCTGTGTGATGTTCCGTGCTTAGGAATTCAACGCACGTAAAAACAATTATTAAAGACCGATCATCATATACATTTCTGTTACATGGGGATTAGAGTCAAGTTCTGTTTAGAAATAACTCCAAGAAGAGTTTTTCTATTTTATTTCCACATTGAAAGCCAGTCAGATTTGCTTCAGCCTCCAGAAGCGTGTTTATGTATAATTAACGCTGGCAGCGAGCTACACTTTTTTTTCTAAACGGGAAATGGGTTAAAATGCATATTTTAACACCGCGCCACACACAACCACTGTCGTCAAAGTGGTAGTTGGGACACAGCTGTCACTGCTTTGGCATGGGTGCTAGAGGCCATAGCGGAAACTTTTTCAAACAAGTCCTACCTCTCCGGTGTTCAAGGAACGTCGAAGGATGATGTTAGGCAGAAAAAATACAGACACAGACTATTCTGAGTTGAGAGTTTTTCTGAAAATGGGCTTTAGATGCAAAGAGATTTTAGGAGCATTTTAACCAGTTTATTTCATTTATTCATTCCCGTTAGTGAGTGCATGAGAGCGGTGTATGCTCAATGTCAGTCTCCAAAAAGCCGTGGGCTCGTCTTGGGCTACTTGGGTGCTAAGAGGGAGATCCAATATCTGAGCCCAAATCTGACCCCAGAGCCAGGTGGGGCTGCCCCCATCTGAGGCCTGCTTTTCCCCCTCACTTCTTCCTCTCACCACCCTCAGCTCCACATCCCTCTTTATCGCAGAGAGCGAAGGTCAGATTATGCTTGTTTTCACTCTGTATACCTGCCTCATCATATCAACATAGCAAAGGAATGCTAGCCGCTATTATAGACAAACTTCCAAATCTCCGTACGTAGCTTGCAAAAGTAAACATTTATTCCTCGTCCACGAAATGCCCAAACAGGTGTCTCTGTTCAGCCGGCATCTCTCCTGCGTGCACTGTTTCAGGAACTGAGGGCCTTACCTTCTTGCTCGTGTGCCAGCTTCGACCCCTGGCGTCCAGGGGCAAGGGGAACAAAGCATGGAGGGTCATCAGTGGGGGTTTGTAGACCAGACCTTGAAGGCTGTCTCTCACATGGAGAACTCAGTCACACCCAGCCCAAGGGCCTGGGGGATGCAGCCCAGCTGTGTGCCCAGAGCAGCAGGACACACAAAGCCTGCCTCTGCCATGCCAACCTTGGCACAGCAGTGATGTTTTGTGCTGAATGGATGCTTTCCTCTTTGTCCTGGGTGGTGAATGGCGACCAAATTCTCTCACAGATTTGGGCCAACAGAAAAGCAAGGGTATGTGACACTGGACACCAGAGCTGGGTGGGTCTCAGAGCCCTCTAGGTGAAGCAGTAGCCGTCCCAGGACCCTGGGTCGCTGATGTCCTGGCACACACATGCTAACACTCACAAGCCCACGAGTTCTGTAGCAGTCAGTCTATTCACATGGTTGTGGAACAAATCTCCGGAACGTTTTATCTTGTGAAACTGACACTCTGTACACGTTAAGCAATAAGTCCCTGTCCCCCGTCCCTACAGCCCCTGGCGACCCCCTTTCTACCTGTTGTATCTATGACTTCGACTACTCTAGATACCCCGTGTAAGTGGAATGATACAGGATTCGTCTCTTTGTGGCCGGCTTATTTCACTTCGCATCATGCCTTCAAGGTCCATCCATATTGTGGCATGTGTCAGAATTTCCCACCTTTTTAAGGCTGGACAAAATATTCCTCTGTCTGGAATGACCACACTCTTCGTGGATGGACACCTCTCGTCTGTGGCGATTAGTGCTGCTATGAACGTGAGTATGAGACTATCTCTTCAAAATCCTGTTTTCAATTCTGTTGGATATATGCCCAGAAGTGGGGTTGCTGATTCTCTTCGAATTCTATCTATAACATTTTGAGGCTGCTCATTTTACATTCCTGCCAACAGTGCACGAGGGGTCCAATTTCTCCACATCCTTGTCAACACCTGTTATTTCCTGTTTTTCTTATTTTATTTTATTTTTGTTTTAAATAGTAATCATCCTAACGGAGGTATGAGGCCATACCTCGCGGTGGTTTTGATTTGTATTTCCCTAACGGCGACTCATGCTGAGCTTCTTTTCATGTGCTCATTGGCCATTTCTGTATTTTCTTTGGGAAAAATGTCTATTCAAGTCCTTTGCTCACTTTTAAATTTTGTTGTTGTGGTGGTTAAGATTTATACTTTTTAAATGGTCAAAAAAAACCCCCCAAAAGAATAAGAATATTTTTGTGGCTTGTGAAAATTACATGCAATTCAAATTTTTAATGTCCATGAAATTGTTTTTGGAACACAGGCACACGTATTTGCTTACGTTTTGTCTGTGGCTACCTTTTCATTACGGTGGCCGAGTTGACTATTTGTGACAGACACGATATGTTCTGCAAGTCCTAAATATTTTACTATCCCGTCTTTTACAAAAAGTTTGCTGTGCCTGGGCGAGGATGTAAGGGGTTAAAGAGACGCCCTCAAGGCCCAAAGGGAGGGTGTGGTTGCCTCCTACAGATAGAGGGGGCAGCAGAGAGCTGTCGTGCTGGGGGAGCGTGCAAACTCGTCCTGCTGCCAGGGGTCCAGGGCTCGTCCGCTTTGTGGATGAAAAATGGGCCACCTACTAAACCTGACAAGCTCAGGGCAGGCCTGCATGGAGGGCCTTGCGAACTCAAGGATTCAAAGTAAACACACAGGGTGGCCAGAACGTACAAATTCCTAACTAAAAGCAGGTGGAGGTGGGTGGCCGCGTCCCAGGCCTGCCGCTTCCTTGACAAAAGTCAGCCTTTACCTTACGTGATCTCTGTCTGTCTGTCTGTCTGTTGTCTGTGTGCATCTGGCATAACATGCCCTTGAAACGTCAGAGGGATCTTCTTTTCCAGACCCCTCAGGGCACAACCTCCCCCCAGAGCACGTGACCACAGAACCCTCATCCTATTGCCCCCATATCATCTCTGTGTGCTGTAAATGTTAGCTGTCCTGCACCCACCAACGTAAAAGAGATATATGTCTCTGTTTGGCTTTTTATCCAACCCCAGAGACTCCCCCCACCTTTGATTTCTCCCACGCCCTTAATTTGCCACCGATGGACCTCATGTAACCCTCCTTCCATCTCCTCTCATGTATCCAATAAGCTACAAAACTGCTCTTCTCCAGAGTATTTTTTTAATCCATCGAGATTTTGCTTCCCGGCATATGTCACGAGTTTGGCTCAAATAAACTCATAAAAATTCCCTGTAGGTTTGGACGTTTCTTATGTCGACAGCTTGGAAAGGTTGGTGGAAACTGCTGGAACGTGTGAAACTGATGTGGGAGCGAGCAGACTCCTCTCCGGTCTCCGTCTCCACGCCTCCCTCCTGCCTCCCCCTCTCCCCCTCCCCTTGTGTGGCTGCCGGTTAGTTCTTCCTAACACGCAAATCTGGCCCCGCCCCTTCCTGTTTAACCCCCTAACCTGGCTCTCTCTGCTTGCCTTGGAGATCAAGTGTGAGCTCCTTCAGTCTGGTTCACAAGGTCCCGTCTCTCTTTGCCTTTGTTCCTTGGTCTTCACTGCTTGGCTTCCTCAGCCTGGAGTGGATTTGAACATCATGCTCGAACAACACAAATACCTGCTCCCTGTCCCTTGTGGTGTGTTCTGGCCGAAGGTCTTTGCTCACACCCTCTGATGGCATGCTCTCACTCTCACCCCTCTTTCACGCTGATAACTGCCCCTATCCTTCAGGCTTGCTCAGTTTCTACCTCCTCCAGGAAGCCTTCCACGACTACCTACTTCCACCCCAGACACAACCGGGTACTACTTTTCTGGCTCCTTTCATTCTCAATATTCATCCCTTCCTTGTACCTCAGACGTGGCCATGTATGAGGGCAGGACCAGAATCTAGTTATTTTGGGGATCCAACAGACCTGTAAGAGGACCCAGCACATAGCAGGCCCTCGGCAAATGTTTGACTTGAATGAATACATGAATTAATGAATGAAAAAAATGAGCATAAAGTCCCATCAAGAAAGGAATGAGGTCCCTTTGGGTCCAAAAGCTGCTTGAGTAATATTCTTCATTTTCCAGGAGAGATTGGATCTGGGCAAAGGAGGGGTGCAGGACAATTTCGTCTGCATCCATGTCTGGCCCCTGCAGAATTCTGAGCCGAACCAGTTGAGCACATGATTGACAGACCGAGGCTGCCCCCAGCCCAGAAGGAAGTGAGGCCTCGGAGGCAGAATAAGCTAGTGGGTCTTCCTCTCATCTCTTCCCCCTCCTGGGACTGGAGCCCACCAGCTTGGGGGGTGGGGATCAGAGCTGGAAAGAGCACTGAAGCGGGGCATGACCTCCCCTGAGTCTGAGGCCGAGCCCTGCTGGGCTGTGCGGCTGTGTGACGCTGCAGAATCACACACCCTCTCTGAGCTCTGGCTGCAGCCTCCTGGGGTTGTGGGAAGATCACGTGATGATGGATCTGTAAGGTCTTTCCGCAGTGTCAGTGGCTCTGCAGATAGGTAGGTGGCTCCTGGGCCGGCCACACCCAAGGCAGCCACCACAGATGCAAAGCCTCTATGTCAGTCGTCCAGAGCCAATCGAAGGAGAGAACCTTTCAGATTCCAGCTGGATTCTCAGATGCACCTCCAGCTCTCGAGGTTCCCCAAGTGCAGCCCTCGCATCTCAGCTCAGAGGCCTCAAACTCATTTTAGAATTAGCTGCAGGGATCACTCACTATACAAACAGACTTCCTTGTCGGAGGCCGCTGTCAATATCATTTACAAAAGGAAGTCGATTAAAACCTTCCCTGCTGACTCAGGCCTCCGTGCCCTGCCCTCCGCAGCCTGGCCAGATGTCACTCTGTACACAGAGGTGTGTGGCTTTTAGGACACTCTGAGAATCCTCTTTTTTTCTATTAATTAGATACGATCTGGGTTTGGTAGAAATCCTTTTAAAATTTCAAGCTCTTGCGGTTAAGCCATTTTTCCCTTGTAATGTGGTTCTTTGTTGGTTCATTCATTCATTCATTCATTCAACAAATGGACGCAAACTCATTTCTTTCAGGTCTGTGCCTGAATCTCGCTTTCTCCACGAAGTTCCCCAGCCCCGTGTTCAGTGCCGCAGCCTGGTCCCACACAGCATTTACACTCTCCCTTCCCACGCTCTCCTGTTTGTTTATTTTTTGTTGTTGTCGCAGATGTCATCGCTTTCTGATAAAATAATACACTTCTTTATTATGCTTATCGCTTATTTTCTGTCTTGCTGGCTAGAAGGTAAGCCCCATGTCTTCGAGAGCTTAGACGACTCATGCATGTACCTATGTGCCACGGACAGTGCCAGGCAAATGGCAGGTGACCAACGAGCAACTTTCAATGAATGAATGACAAGCTATGGAATTGTGGGAAAAGCCTTGGGCATTCACTGTAAAATAGAGAAGGCAGTGACACAGGCCAGTGGAAGGAAAAAGAAAAGAAATCATGTTTATTGAGTGTTCTTTATGGCCTGAGCCCTCTATATAAAGGGTCTTTGTCATTTAATCTTTACAGTGACCTTACAGATTAAATGATGGTTCTATTTTCATCCAAGGAAATGGCTGGCCAGAAGGTTAAGCTATTTGCCTTAACGTCTCACAGCTGATGAGATGTGGACCCAGGCTACAAACCCAGGGCTGTCTTATTCTAAAGCTCTGTGTGGTGTAGCATGTATGAAGGAAGAGTAAATGCAGCGGGGCTTCAAGGAGGACTTCCTGGAGGAGGTGGCATTCATACCACCTCAAAGACAAGAATGGTATGCACACAATGGTATGATAAAGCTCAAGAATTGCCATTTGCTGTAGAAAAAAGAGATGAGCTGCCAGGCCAGAGAGAGGGTCACCCAGGAAAGCAGCAGTGACCAGGGTCCAGGCCATATAAAAAGGACAATAATGGGTAAGAAGTTTGGAAAGGCAGATGAAATCAGGCGCCAGCTGAGACTCGATTCAGAGCCAGCACTTTAATTTCCAATTTACAAAGCTTTTATATATGCGTTTGAAAGATACGTCATGCTCTTGAAAGTCCTTAAAATACTCGGAAACTGGCATCTCTCTGCTTCACATCCCCTCACATGAGGCTGATCCAAGATGTCCCGAAACAGAATAGAATTATGGGCCAAAGAGGTTCTAAACTGCCCGCCCATTCAGCTAAAAGTCCAGCTCTTGCCAAAATATGAAGAATACAAAAAAGACTCTCAATTATAACGAGCTCCTACTAGGAGCTAAACATTTTGCACCTACTGTGTGTGATTTAAATACTCTGAGGCAGTGTGATGGTCATTTAAAAAATGAGGAAATTGAGGCTCAATGAGATGAAGTTCCTTTTCCAAAGTCGCAGGGCTAGTGAAGACAGAGGTAAAATTCCCACCAGTGCTCACTTGCCCAATGACTCTTCTACCCCTGAAACGGTGCACGCCGTATCCTTGGAAATGCTGCTTCGGCAGCTGCCAACAGGGTGTCCACTGTGAAGAATAATTCATTTTCGATCACTGTGCCTCATTCTCTTAGGGAACCTTGAAGATGGTCCCCGGGAGCTCAGCTTGATCCGTGTAGCTGGGAACCTCCTGCAGAGCTGAGCAGATGAAGGCAGCTAGGCCCCTGCACTTTGTCAGCACTGTCATTTGATGGTGACACTCTGAGAAAGCCAGTGTCACGGGAAGACCAGACTCGTGGACCCAGCTTGCACTGTCAAAGTCAGAGCACTTTCCCATTATTCATCCATCCGCCTCAGAGCTAGGCTCTGGGCTAGGTTCTAGGAATACGATGAGGAATGAGATGATGAATGAGACCCGCAGTGGGTACCCTCCAGGAGTTCCCAGCACAGAAGAAAAAAACAGACAGATAAGAAGGTCATTGCAATATAGTTTTCCCAGGCAGGGGAGCTGCATCAGAAGATACTCCAAGAGGAAGAATAAAACTTCTAGAGAACTGGCAGCTTTGCAAGTGCCCCCGATAGCCCTGGTTCTGATCCATTACTCCGGATGGTTTGCAGGGTGGTTTGACCGTCTTCCCAGCTTCTATTCTGAGAACAGACTCCATGTTCCTGGCTCGGTTTATTTCCATCCACTGCATCACGAACCACGGTCTCCTACAGGTGTGCTCAAATGGTGTGAGGACCATCGACTCCTCAGAGGCGCCCGAGCATAGACCTTCCCCCGGTGACGATGTGAGGGGTTCATTAGATGACACTCCTCTTTTCCAGTATGAGTTCAACGGATGGAGAACAAAATATCACCTCTAAACATTAGTATATATTAGCTAGTTTTATATATTGGTTAGTTGTTTGTTTTATTTTGCTGCATAACAAACATCACCAAAATGTCAGTTGCTTATGACAAAAAAACATTTATTTTTCATACTCGGAGGTCTCCTAGGGGAGCCCCGCTTCAGGCTGCAGGTGGGGTTCCTCTCCACTCTGGTTGTCTCTGATTCTGGGACACGTGGACATGCTCTTCTCATGGCGGGTGGCAGGAGTGAACTAGGGCCAAGCAGACACATGGGATGCCTCTGAGAGTCTCAGCCTGCTACTGGCACTTGCACCCACAGTCCACTGGCTGAAGCAGATCTCATGGCCAATCAAGGTCAGCATCAGAGCAGCAGGTGCACCCACGATGAACAAGTTCAGGACTAGGACACTCTCTGTGTGCGGTCATGGCGTGGGTGCAGGGAAACCAAGAAGACACTGAACCCTTAATTGGAAGGTCCCACTGCTAGCACCCCCACATGGGGACCTGCTCCTGTTACCCTAACGCCCAGAGAAGCCCAGCCCCAGACGTATATACTTCCTGTGGGAACCTGCGTTCCTGAGGAGGAGACGGAGGGAAGAAAGAGGGGCTAAGCTGGGACCATCTACCTCCCCTTCCCCTAATTAGAATTCACAGAATGAGTGACTGGTTGACAGGTGGGGGAGGGGGCAGAGGTCCAAGAGTGCTACCGTAATAAATGTCCCTCAAAATGGAAACACAAAGAGCAGAAAGCAGGTTCCTCCCCGAGTACATGCACATACTCTTGGCACTTGGCCTTCCATAGCCTGTCGGTGTAGGCACAGGCCCGCCTTGCAAGGACGGTGCCCCACAGGCCAGTATTGTTTAGGAGGAAATGAGGGTTGGGTTTATTTATTCCCTCAATACCCATCTGTTGAATATCTACTGTATGTCAGCACCATCGAGTATGGTTAAGGTCTTCGTAGGCCTTAGATATCTTCCCTGAGAATCTTAGGATTCCCCATCTCTCCTCATATCGAAACTATTAAAATACGGCCAGCCCACATTAAAAGTTTTCTTTCGTCTCAGCAATAGTGTCAGGCTTTTAAAGCCTTGGCTTTACTTTTAAAGTTATTTGAAAATGGGTGATTTCTCAGCAATCATTGTGCCTCAGGAATTCTGGAAAGAGAGAAAACCTACCATAGCTATTTTTTCAACCGTATTAGTATTTTTATGATTATTAACTGGGATGATTAATGAAATTGATTCAATGTGTTGGTTACCAGACAAACATTTATTAACTTTATTCTTGTACTTTTTTTAGTCTAAATTTGGACCTATTTTTTTTTTTTTTTTTTTTAGGTCTCAAACATTTTCTTTTCAGCTCTTGAAAATTTAGCTGTCCCTAAACACTGTTATTTAGCCCTCCAGGATGAGATAGCACCAAGGCAGAAGATAAAATGACAGAGAAAAAGGGAGACTTAACCGCAGAAAACTCTGTACAGAAGGCAAAACAGAGACGTGACAACATAAATTGCAATGTGTGTGAGAAATGGGATCACAGGGATGGATCCATGGCTTAGTGGGCACAGGAAAAGGGAGGGGACAGCCACGGCAAAGGCTCATGGAGGCAAAGAGCCTCATATGACCGGGAGAGGGAGCGGGTACCCCAAAGATGGTGAGAAGGGAGCAGGGTTGGGGGAGGGGAGGGGGGAGATTGGGAAGGGAATTTCAGTTGTAGGGAAGGAGGTGAAGCTAAATGAAGAAGCATGCAAGAGCACGTTTCGGAAACTGGGACTAACTTGTTATGTCCGGAGCACAGAATGGGCGGGGAACGAGGCAAGAACGTGGTCCTCTGTGGGCCGCCATCTTTGTGAAGAGGGACCTGGCCGGGCCTCGGGGGTCTGCTTTTTCTGGCATCGAGATGTGGAGGCAGAACTTCTGAGGTCCGGCTTATTTCCTCTACTAAAGTACGTGCCATTTAGGCTGGTTTCCTTGTAAAACTTTTAAATTAATAGGTTAATATGTTGCCCTTGCATTTCTTTACAATTTATTTATTATAAAAAAACAGTCTCACATGATATCCCTTATATGTGGGATATAAACCTAAAAGCAGCAAATAAGCAGGACAAATAAGCAGAGACTCACGGACATGGACGATAGACTAGTGGTTACCGGAGGGTAGGAGGTGGGAGGAGGGGGAGGTAGGCAGGGTAAGGGGGGTCAAATGTGTGGTGACAGAAAGAAATCTAACTATGGGCGGTGAACACACAGTGTAAAAATATATGTATGCCTTACTGTTAAAGTGTAGAGTTGAAACTTACTGGATTTCGTTAGCCAATATCACCATAAAACACTTTAAAAATCCCTCACAAGACACAAAAAGCTAGATGAAAGGCTCGTTTTGAACTCTCCCCTTCACCCTGAGATAAATCCCTTTGGGGCCTGGATGCTTGCCCAGGCGCCCGTCATTTAGCTCCTGGTGGCTCCTGTTCCTTGATTTGTCACTCCAGTTGCGAGTGGTCCCTGTCACGGGGATATCTGAGGACTGAATGACAGGCAATGAAGACAAGAGCAAGGCATCCTGTTGGCTGGACACATGATAACATTCTTAGCAGTATTAGTTTGTTTAATTTTTGTTGCAATTTGTTACGATTACTGGGCTGCAGGTACATGCAAAAGTCTTGCCAGGAGATAACTTTTGCTTTCTGACAATGGAGTCAATTAAAGTTAATTTAATTACCAAGGAATAATTAGCCTGTTAATCTAGGTCTCTCTTTTTTTCTCTTACTGTGAGAATCTTCACAAAGAGGGAACTTTGGTAAAATAAATAAATAAGCAAGCAAACAAATAAATAAATAAATAAAACCCCTCAGAAATAAAACCAAACCTCTAGCTGAGCTGACGCAGTCCTTGCTTGGTCTTTCACGCATTTGCACGTCATCATCTGTTAAGGAGGCTTGCAGGGCCCTCCTGCTTGGTTTTTTAAAAATTTTTTTTAAAGGTCTTGGAGTGTAAACAATGACCTTCCCTTCCCCCCCTCCCCCCCGCCCCAAAGGACCCTCACAGCAGATAGCAAGCCCAGGGCTCCACATCCCCCAGTTACATAAAGATATAAGATGGGGTTTAAGCATTGTTGGGTTCTGTGACTCGGAAAAATATCTTGGTACCAAAGACGACCTTGTTTTCTTCTCTACCCGAAGTGATGGGTTCATTCACTTGCCTCCTCTGCTCCCCGCAACCCCCTGGAGTATATAGATCAATCTGAATAACTTCACCGGTGGAGTGTCAGCACTATCTCACTTTCCAGGTGGCTCCACAAGAGTCAACATCATTATCGGTGCTATTTTTACTGTCGCCCAATGTTTCCGTGTCTCCCGTGGTCCGCGGGGATGGTCATCACTGCCCAGTGACGCACGGGCCGCGCAGAGTCCCCGGGGGGGGGGGCATGTGTGCGTAGCTCATGTCATCCTTCCTGCCCGTCCTACCCTTGAACTTTGTTCCTTGAAGCCCTATTTATTTTGAAAGACAAAATTCATCCATCCCACCCAATAGAAAGTAGAGCTTCCCCACTCTGAGCTTCCCCCACGGCTGTCTGAATCTTTTGGAAGGCAAGGAGCTCTCTCTCTACTGTGGCATGAAGGTCACCTTCAAGGTTGGAAGGGTCAGGCTGTCCTCCTCTTGCAGGAGAACGTGGCAGAGGAGCAAAAGCAGACAGTGCAGGGAAAAGAGGGTGTCCTTTGGAATGAGGTTTGAACTGTGGCCAGATGACTCAGTGAGTAAGGTTAGAGGCCAAGGACAGCTTCAAAGAAGAGGTTACATCAGAGCAGAATCTTTGCTTGGCAAACAAGGGTGGAAGGGTGTTCCGTTTAGAAGACACAGCATGGCTGCATTTGGGGGAACGAGAGTGCATGGGGCCTGCAGCCAGGATGCGTTCTCATGATGACGTTAGGGGACCCTGCGGATGAAGGACACATGGATGAAAAGCTAAGGCCACGGTGTTTCATTGCAAAGACGTGGAGGGGACAATGATGGGTAGGTTTGGACCAGAGGAGTGCCTTGGTCTGGCTTGTATTCTAGAATGGTCGGGAGCATCCCTGGGCCAAGGAGAGATCTTAGAACCAGCAGGCTCAGGCCACACGGCAGAGGATGTGAGTGCGGGGAAGAGCTGAGCCCTGGGGGGGACACAGAGGCCTCAGGACGGCCACCGGGGCGACCAGGGAGAGCAGATGGAGACAGAGACGGCCGAGGAGGACGTCAGGAATGTGGGCCAAGACTCAGCGCTGGTCTGAGCGGAAGAGGCTGGTGGTGCCAATGGGGGGACGGGCAGCATTTCCACAGCCTTCGGCCAGAGTCTCCCACCCCGTGAGCTCGGAGCCACCTCCAGCCACGGAAGCCGATGTCCCAGGGCCCGGTGCCTCCAGCCCACGGGCGCCCGACCCAGGCTTCTGCCCCTTGAACGGTTCGGTGGCTGTGTCTGCACCCAGCCAGGTCTGTGGGGGCAGTTTGGGGTGTCAGCCTGGCTGTGTGGCCTCTTTAGCTCTCCCCAAGAATGCGACCTCCCCAATGTCTTTAAAAATTTTTTAAATCATAGTAAACTATAGAACATAAAATGTAGCATTTTAACTATTTTGGGTGCACAGTTCAGTGGCATGAAGCACGTTCACGCGGTGGTGCCACCGTCACCGCTGCCCAGACCCCGGGCTGTTTCACCTTCCCAGATGGAAACTACCCACGGCATCCACCCCTTTACTCCCGAACACCCCAGACCCCGGTCCCCTCCTGTCGGCACCTCATCTTCCGCGGGACACTCGTCAGGACTAAGAACCAGCATCTGTACATTACCATAACTAAACTTCAGACTATATTTGGGTGTCGCCGGTTGATACACTCACATACTAATTCTGTCCTAAGACCAAACCCAGGATCCGATATCGACTACATCCAGCTCAGAGTCCTTGTGATGGGACAGATCGGGTTTCTGTGACTTGCAGCAGACACTCCACTTGGTTGAGACGTGAGTCAGCGGGATTCAGTGGGCTGTGGGGGGTGAGCCTTCGGCTTGGGCCGCTGAGTGGATGGCGGGCCCCGTGCTGAGACGGGGAAGGCAGGAGGGGGAGGTTTGGGGGGGATGGAATGGGAGGTCACAGCGTCTGCAGTGACATGACTCTGTCCAGCCTATGTGGGTGCGGCTGGGGGGCTGGCACAAAGCGGGTTTTGGGGATCACTCCAGGAACTCGAAGCATCAACTCGTCCAGGTGCCCTGTTCCAGGGAGTGGCCGAGACAGGAGGCAGGAGACGCACAGCCCCGAGTCAGGTCCTGCCCACTGGGCTACGTTCTCAGGATCCGCTCGGTGGTCTGCACAGCGGACCCCACCTTCTTCCTTCCCTAAGCCCACGTCCAACGTGAAGCATCACCTCCCTCTAGCTGGTTCCCATAGAAACACATCCTTGCCCTCTCCTTATCTTTGCCTTTGAAAACTGCCCACACCCGCCTGGAAGAACACTTAGAAAATTCTCCAGTAACCTCCCCGCTTGTCCTTCTCTCATTAAGAGAAAACCTCCTTGGTTTCCCGAGCGCTGACCTGGGAATAAAGACGCCGTGGTCCCATCCCGGCTTTGCGTAACGCTCGAGGTGGCCTGGTTCAGGCCCCTCCCCTCTCCGAGCCTCAGTGTCCCCATCGGTAAAACGAGGGGGTGGCTCTCAGAGCAGCGCTGCCCAGTCTCTCCCGCACCCCAAGATGCTCTTCATTCCCTGCCCCGAGAGGCCACATCTTTGAGAGACGTCGTCTGTCACACGGAGTTTATTTAATAACGGACGTGGCCCATGTTTTATTAAACACATCCATAACTTCCCCCCTCTCGGAGCTTCTGGTCACCATCGAAGCCAATTAGGTTGATGTCATTTCATGCAAATGCTTGTGTGGCCTCGTCCTGGCCTGGCGTGCGGTGTTCCCTTTGGAACGGAAAGAAATTGAAAGTCATTCCCGGCTCTCCTGGGGATCCAGGGTCAGGACACATGGTAATGAGGCAGGACTAGGGCGCCTGGCTCCTAAAACCAGCTCTGTAATGGTGCAAGGCGGGGAGACCACAGACCTTGGAGTCCGAGCCTGGAGGTCACTTTGCTCGTCCGTTCGTGGTTCAGCGTAGTCACAAGGATGGTTTCTCCGGTGGGACCTCAGGCAGTGGGACGAGAGCCCACCAGTTCTCTGACACGTCATCCTCCTTCGGCAGGTAGTGCTCCCTCCCCCTCCCGTTGCGGCCCCCACGCTGCACGTACAACGCGGTGGAAACATGGGGTGTGACCTCTGACCCTAGATCCTCAGGGCGTTTTGGCCCCCTCCTCTCTCTGCCAGGCCATTGGCTCTGGAGGAAGGCGGAGGCCTTGATGTAAGGGTGCTCAGGCGACCTGCGGGGGAAGCCGTGACCGTGGTGAGGAATGGGGCCGTCCCGCCAACGACCATGTGATGCTGGGGACCCACAGAGCTGAATCAGAGAGAATGAAGAGCCTTTATTAGCCGGCCGGCGGCTGACTCTCTACCACGCAGGGTTCGAGGACATCAGCCCCCAGCCTCCAGAGGAAGCTGCTTATAAAGCCTCCAGCTACGTCCTTGAATAAGCAAGCAAGCAGATGACAGGAAGTAGACGTTAGCCGTTCAAGTCTTGCACAGATATAAATGCATTCATTCAGGGGACTCTCAGATCGAACAGGGCCTAGAGGACAGTTTCCTTATCTGCACCTTGGAATGTCGTGTTCCTCCTTGAGGCTGGCGCCTGGAGATATCCCCTCCCTGTGGCTGGAGAAGTTACACTTGTACAGTGAGTGAACCATCTTGGAGGCTGTGTTCATCTTCTGTGGCAATGACCTAGCAGCTTAGAACATCACACTTTCTCCTCGCCGTCCTGCGGGTCGCGAGCCCGACGTCGCCACTGGGCTAACATCGAGGTGTCCGCAGGGCTATCTCCTTCCAGAGTCTCCATTTCCTGGCCTTCTCCGGCGTCTGGAGCCCAGCCACGTGGCTTGGCCTGCGGCCTCCCTTCCTCCATCTTCTCTCCCATCTTCCTCTTTTAAGAGCTCTTGACCTTGAGATTACGCTGGGCCCACCGGCCCCAGCCAGGGCACTCTCCTCCGATGCTGGCTGGTGACCTTCACTCTGTCTGCAAGCTCAACGCCGCGTTGCCACGTAACCCGCCCTAGTCACAGGGCTCAGGGATTAGGGTTTGCTCATCATGGTGGGGCCACCGTTCCGCCTCCCACACAGCGGTGGGTCCTCCGGCCCTGGGTGAAGCTTCGGGTGACTGCAGCCCCTCCAACATCCTGACTCAAACCTCGCACGGAACCCTGCCCCCTAATTCCCGCCCCACGGAAATGGCCAGATGACACATGTGTGTCCTTTTTTCGTCACTAGGTTTTAGCGTAGTTGCTATGCAGCAGTAGATGCCTACGACAGGCAGACGATGTAGCTTCTTCAGCCGCTCACTTAGAACACAGGGGTGGTTTCTTTCTTGCAGAATTGTTGCAATGATTAAGTTAACATTTGGGAAACACCTGGCATCTAGCAGACGCTCCATAAATGTCAGCTATATATTTTTTCCCCTTAGTTTCCGTCTTTTTTTTCCACAGGGCGACCCCCCGCTCCCCCCATCAATGACAGAAACGGAAGAGTGGGGGCGTGGCCCACCCGCCAGTCTCCATCACTGTGTTAGTGTCAGGAAGAGTGTCCACACCCAGCTGCTGACCAATCGCGTCCCCTAACCCTCTCCGGCTCGGAGATGCCGGTCACCGCTACGTTCAGGCCCTTCTGGGGCCCTCGTCAGAGCACCGAGATCGGAAGTGACCGAATACCTGTCTCCCAAACAGCGAGGCGGGTGAGTCACACACACGAGTGGCGTGTAAGGCGCAGAGACGAGGAGGAGGAGGAGGAGGGTGCGTGTGGATGGGCGAAGCAGAAACCCCTGCTCTGGAACTTCTATGTGTGCGTTCTCCTCCATAACTCACCAGACACAGCCCCACACGGTAATGGAAAACGGTTTTTCGGTTTCCTTGGAGACTCAGCACCTTACGGTAGTGATACATTACCAAGAGTGGAAGCGTCTGGAATATGGAATGTCATTGTGAAAACGCGGCTTCTTCTCCCCCGAAAAGGCGGTTGTAAATTTAGGAGAGACGTGCCAGCAGGGGTGTGGGGGGCCTAGGTGGGGCTCTCCCTGCATGAGAAACGAAACATGACATCTCAAGTGCTTCTTAAAGGTGCGGCCAAGATGGGAGCGATTTGCTTACTGAAAATGCACAGTGTGAAGCCAGATACGGAAACAGGAACGCTCAGGGGAAGGGCCAGGATGAGAGGACAGAGGCGGACTCGGGGGACCGGAGGGATGCTCTGAGGATGGGGGCAGGAGGAGATGCCAGCACGATCCAGGATGGCGGGTCAGCGCGCTGGGGGACGCGCTCTCAGGTGAGCCAGCGGAGAAAAAGGACAGAGGTCAAGGCTGTGATCTCGGATCCCCTCTCGAGAAAAAGGAAAAACGTTATCACCTGGGGCCCAGGCGGAAGAGAGGAGTGAGGGACACCACGAGAAAGGCTGAGGTCAGAGGGTGAGCCGCCAAGGAGAAACGGAGGGGCCAGGGCCGAGGAGGGAGGACGGAGGGGAGGGAAGGACAGACTGCTGAAGGCTTGGTATGCGTCCACCCTTCCATTTGCATGTTTTCTGGGCATCTACTGCGCCCAGGCTCCAGGCTAGGCAAGGGGGGTGGGGTCAGTCAGCAGAATAATGCACCCCCCTCCCCAAAAGTGTCCCTGTCTTGATCCCAGAACCTGTGAGTATGCTAGGCCACATGGCAAAAGGAAATTAAGGTTGCAAATCGGTCGCCCTTTATTACATAGGGAGAGTGTCCTGGGTCATCAGCAGGGGGGCCCACCGTGAATTAAAGGGATCCTTAGAAGTGGGAGAGGCGGAGTTAGAATGAGAGAGGTCATGTGACAACAGGAGCAGGACATGTGACTGCACTGTGAGGACTCGGCTCTCGGCTGCTGGCTCTGAAGATGAGGAAGGGGCCGGGAGCCAAGGAATGCGGGCAGCCTCTGGACGGTGGAAAAGGCAAGGAGCAGATGGATTCTTCCCCGGAGCCTCCAGAAGGGACACAGCCCGGCCAACGCCTGGGTTTGAGGCCAGGGAGACCATGTTGGGATTCTAGCCTACAGAACCGGAAGGTAATGGATTCGTGTTGTTCTAAGCCACTGATTGTCACGGCAGCTGTGAGAAGCTGATGTAGAGGGGAGGGTGTATTCTCGGTTCCATGGCTGTCAGTTCATTCCCGACACTTGTGATGTGATACGGGCTCATTACAGATTTGTGGGATGGATGAAGGAGTGGATGAAAGAGATAAAGGCAGACGAGTCAGGGATCTCCCACAAGCTCTGTGGAATGAATGAATAACAAATATGTTGAGACGGTGTCAGGTGGGGTGGCCCCATCTCTGGAGAGTCCCGTGGAGCGTGAGGGGGGTTGGGGTGAGCGTCGGCGCTGAGTCTTACCTCTGCCTTGGGGATACTGCGGTCAGCTTCCCAGCGAGTGGGCTCTGAGAGGGGTGTTGCAGGCGGAAGGTGTGGTGGGGAGGGAGCGAAGTGGGGGGCAGGCAGAGGGAAGAGCAGCTATAGAGGGAGCTCTGGGTGGTCCCCCCAGACGGGGGAGGGACGGGGAGCATAGGCAGAGCCTGCTCCAGGGCTGGGGTGGCCTTGTCATGCAAAGCTCAGCAGCACAGAATGACCCCCATCATCTATTCCCTGTCCTGGTTTCTGGGAGTCAAGGGCAGAGCTGGGCAGTTCTGGCTTAGGGTCTGTTGGGCAGTGGCTAGGACCGTGGTGGCAGGAGCGAGGATAGCTGGGGGCTGAGCTGACCAGGCTCCTCTCTCTCTCTCTCTCTCTCTCTCAGATTTCTACATGTGCACTAATTTGGGCTTCCTCACAGCATGGCGGCCTCAGAGCCCTCAAACTGTTCAGGGAACATTCTAGTATCTCAGCGAGTGGGGTGGAGGCAGGGCAGCCGTCCATGACTCAGCCTGGGACTCACAGAGTGTCCATCATTCCACCCTGCCCGGTGGTTGGTCAGAAGACCCAGGGAAGCCCGCCCACTTCCAGGAGAAGGACACAGACCCCAGCACGGCTCCATGGGAGGGCGTCAAAGGATTGACAGTTATATTTTAAAACTGCTCCAAGGACTTTGTCGAGGCGTTTGAGGGACAAAGAAATGGGGTCACTGCAAGAGAGAAGTGTGGGGTTGAGAGTTTGTGAGTTGGTTGTGTGGGATCGTGTTTTGCACGGGTGTGCAGGACCGATCGTCGGGGACCCCAGGCTCCTCACTTATAAACGGGAGACCGCGGAGCACAAGGCGGCCGGAGGGGCTGCTGGAAGGTGCTCAGACCCGCATCTGTCTTAGAGACGGGAGACTGAGGCCTGGGGGACTGAGAGTGAGAAGCCGAGCCAGGGCTGGCTCCAGGCCCTGACATCCCAAGCCAGTGAGTGGCGTTGCCCAGGCCTCCCCAGGCACCCGGTTTCCTCCAGGCCCCCCTGCGGGACCTGGGGAGTGAACCAGGTGCACCGCAGACATAAAGCCTTATTATTAGAAAGCCCGTGCCCATGGGTCACCTTTTCCTCTGGAAGGAGAGGGTGACCTGCATGCGGCAGGTGGCATGGCCTCATGCTCCACTCACGGGGATGGCGGGGCCCTGGGAGCCGCAGGGAGGCGGGCGCTGCAAAATTTAATCTCCTAATGGCACTGGGATGGTTAGTAGCCCCATGCGAGCATTGAGCATCGTGGGGTTTGAATTTAAATAGAAAAGAGAGAGAGAAGCCAAGAGCAGGATTCGAGGGCGTTTGAAAGGCGAGCCCCGGGCCAAGCCGCTTCTGGAGAGAACACAAGGGAAAGGCAGGAGCGGAGATGAGTGGTTGGCGGGTGCCGAGCCTAGAGGAGCCAGGAATCAGCCCGGGACACGGAGACCAGGGTGACAGAGGGAGCTGGGTGTGAGGAGGGTTCCACCAGACCTCATCCAGGCCCCGCACAGCCCTGGGCTTCACCGATTCCGTTTTACAGACGAGGAAACTGAGGCTCAGAGAGAGACAGTAAAGCCTCACCACTCCAGGTGTGGCCTGTGGCCCAGAGAATAGCGAGCGTCATTTGTGGCTGGCCCGCGGTTGCCCGGGGAAGCGGGTCTTGAGCAGAAGCATCGCCAGGGAGGAAATGCGAAATTTGTGGACACGCAGAATCTCATACCTTGCCCTGACCTGCTAAATCCGATCTGCTTTTTCAGATCCCCAGTTTGAGAGACTTGTCTGAGCTCACCCCGCTGGGAAGGGACGGCTTCGTGAAGGGCGGGGGTCTGTCTCACTCCAAAGCATCGTACACTTTAAAATGGTACATAACATCTGTGGGCTGGTTAACACAGGCCTCCCCGAGACGCTGACCTGCTCCCCTCTGAGACCCCCATCATCGCCGTCCTGGGCCGGTTCAGTAGCTTCCGACCGGCCTCCTGCTTCTGCTCATGCCCCTCCCATCCCTCTTCCACGAAGCAGCCAGAGCGACCCCTTAAACATGCGGACCCCCCTCGAAACCCATCGTTTACCAGCCACCAAAAACATGAGGCCTTACCACACCCCAGGGGAGCTGCCTGGCCCAGCCCAGCCCACCCATCCACTGCCCCCCGCATTCACCACCCTCGAGCCTCACGGGCCGTGTCCCTGCTCCTCAACCAGACACAGTTCTGTCTGCTACGAGGACTTGGCCAATGCCGTTCCCTTGGCCGCAAATGCTCTTCCCCAAATCTTCACAAGACCAGTTCTGTCTTTTTCTACAGCTTACTCAGCTTACTACCCCCTCTTCAGAGAAGACTTCTTTCACCATCTTGCATCTAGCAGCCCCCTCCCCCACCTCTGCCGCTCTCCGCCCTCGTCATTCTAGAGTCTTCTTAACACTTACTACCATCATCCCGCATTCTCTTATTCAGTGGTTCATTGTCTGAGTCTCACTAGAACGACAGTAACCTCCACGAGGGCGGTTCTGGTCTGTCTGCTCACCGCAGTGTTCGTCGCCCCTGTAATTGTGCTGAGACACGGCAGACATCAAAGTGTATGTTTGAATGAGTGAGTGAGTGAGTGAGTGAGTGAGTGAGTGAATAAACGAATGAACGAACGAATGAATGAAAGGTGAAGTAGTAACGTGTACAGACAGGTAGCAAAGGCCGCTGGGTGTCTGCAGGACTGCTGGGACACTCGCGAGGCTGTGGGATTAGCGTTCAGATGAGTTGGAAGTGGATCTGATCAGGGACGGAGGTTAACGGGTTGTAGTAATAACTGGCTTCCTCTGCAGTGCTCATTTGCCCATGATTGTCCATCAGAGGTTTTCATCAGCTGTGAAAACCAGCATCGCCTCGCTAGGAGAAACAGCAGCCTCCTTCCTCATCTGGACAGGAGTGGCCACACTCCATGCCTTTACTTCAAAGTCGCCTGTCCATTTGCTGGTCGACTGTGATAAGAGTTTGGCCGATTTCCCGGGCCACGCGCAGGCGTTAGAGCTCATCAAATTCTTACATCAGCCCTGAAGAGGCAGGTGTGGCGACTTCTTTTTTTCGGGTGAAGAACCATCTCAGAGAGTTAAAGTCACGTCTTCAAAGCCGCACGCCTTAGGTCAGACCCCACACACTCGCCGGTCGCTCAGATCTGTAGGAAACGCGACCCTGCGTCTCAGATGTTCCGTGCGGAGGGAGGACACGGACAGTGACAGTCCCACCAGGGTTCTCTTGTGTCCATCTCTGCTTCCAGGACTTTGCCTGGGGACCACCCACTCAGGATGCAGACTGCTGTGGCTGCAACAGCCCACCCTGCCCCGACCCGCGGGACCTAGTTATTCGTGGCGGGGGCGAGGAGGATCCAACCTGAAAGAAAATGGGCGAGAAAGAGGAGCAGAGGCAAGACAAAGTTCTGATCAAGCCTCAAAGTTTATTTTTCAAACAAATGAATTTATACAGTGGAGACAAAGGGGGGCAGGTCTCCTAGGTGGACGGGTGTTTGGCACAATCTTATTGGCTCTTAGCAGGTGGGGGTAAAGAATGGTAAAGGTTAGGAGAAGTATGCAATAGGGATGGGCTACAAAGCTAAACAATGGCGATGGAACATTCTGTGGTTTGGCCTCTTCTGAGAGTCAGGCAGGGCTGGGCTGGAACACCTTGTGGTCAAGTGCTTCTGAGAACAAGCTGATCTGAAAAGCAAGAGCTTAGCAACAGAATTATGAGTCCCCCACACCACCCCTTCCCCGCAACTGTGTACTGGACTTGCCGAGTCTGGAAGTTCATGGAACGTGGGAAAGGAGACGAGGGGCCGGAGGAGAACAGTCCTGATCTCCCAGGAAGGGAGAGAAGCGGCTGACTTTCCTGGCTGGGGAAGGCAGTTCCGCGACTCTGAATGGCATTGCTAATCCAGCCCCTTCTGTCTTAAAATCAGGGGAGATGCCCAGCTTGTGGCAATGACTGACAGCATTAGACCACGTGTCGGCTAACTCTGCTTTGGGATTCTGAGTTTTCAACGTTTGCTGTGTCTCCAGATGTGTTTTAGGAGGAAGTTAGAAAGAATCCACCGGAGCTGTTAAGCAGTTGCCATTTTGAAGCAAGACATTCTGGTTCTTTAAAAAAAATAATTTTAAAAACTAAAAGCTTAAATGTCATTAAATAAAAATGGAGAACTAGTAAAAGCTAGAAAGCAGAAAAAAAATAATAGTTCTACTTCCCAATGAAAATTGCTGTCGACGTTTTGCCATATAGCTTTCATAGTAATTTTCCTATTGATGTTTACACTTAGTTACGATCATGTGGCTTTCAAGCCTGCCTTTTAAAGCTTAATATATCATATGCTTGTTGCATATTATTAACATTTTATTTTGTAAGTGGAACATATTTCATTGAGTGCCTTTACCGTAATTTCCTTAAACATTCCATAACGTTTTTTTATTTAGGCTTTTTCTAATTTTTCGGTATCATAAATCATGTTGTTAGAATGTCTTTTTTTTTTTTTTTTACATAAATCTTTGCACTTAGGTCATCCCCTGAGGATGGATTCCTAGAAGTGAAATCACAGGATTGCAGGATACATGTATCTTAAGGCTCAGAATATATAGTGCAAGTCGCTTTCCAAAAAATGCGCCCTAGTGTTCACCCCGTGTCACCAGCAGAAGTGCAAGCATCATTTTGTTGACTTTTAGGTACCTGTGCTGCCTAGGAGATTGTTCTGGAAAAGACAGCATCACAACAGACCTGTCAAAGGAGATCCAAGGAGAGTCCCACTTTCCAACAACACCTAGGGACAGTCCAGATGAAGACCAGGACAGTGAAACTGGCCTTTTTGTTAACACAGATGAATGGCATGTCCATTGCAGCAAAGCCTGATGGAGAGCATCTCATGGCCCTTTTGAAAAAGCCATAGTAAAGTTGTAGGGAGAAGAAAAATCTGTTTCAGTTGGGAGTATGCAATTCACTCACCATCTAGGGTAGAATCCTCCTTTCATATCATTCTTTGGAAGAGTTGGTTCTAGAAAGTTCTATGTAAATACCAAGCGATGATGGCCGGTGGCATCAATGCCATGCTGACCCAGCTCTGCTGAGCGACAGCTCCTGGACCAGAGCTGCCACTAGGGCTTCAGAGCTGAGCACTCAGACAGGTCAGCGAGCAAGGGGATGCTGATGGGCATCCTAACTGGGGACCACAGGCTGGGTGTCAGAAGAGAAGGGTTAAGAGGTGCTGTTAGGGCGGTAGGTTAACGATGAAGTCTGCCGACATCGTTCAGTCATTTCCTTGATTCGTTTAGTAGTTATTTACCAGAAGCTCTTGGCTAGTTTCTGATGGGACATCAATGTAGGGCTTTGTCTCTGCCCTCAAGACCTTCCCAGTGTAACGGTACGTGCTGCATTGGACGTGCCTATGGTGCTCTGAAGATGTGTCTTCACCTGTCACCTTCACCTGGACCCATGATTTTTCCTGGGTGAGTCTTACCAGCTCAGCAGTCACTCCTCCATGCCTTACAGAAGAACACCCTCTGCCCTGGGTAGCTGGCTGCTCCCTTTCATGCGACGTCATGTCTTGTTTCCATTGAGTCTGGTATAAGGAGCATAGTAGATGCAGAAACCAGACTGCAAAAGAGTTTCAGAGTGCATTTCTTCCTGCTTCATCTTGACCCTAGGGAATGGGGTTCAGCTACTGAAAGGGGTACACAAGAAAGCCTGAGAGAGCAGTACAAAAGAAAGGGGGGCCTTGGGGCTCAGGAATCTGGACCTCATTCAAGAAGCAGGAAGGGAGCTGAAATGACCAGTCTTCTGCTTTAAAAGGCTGATTGGGCAGTAGCCATGTTTAAATGGATTAGGGGGAGGATGTGTATGTGTAGGAGAAGGTTCTAGAATCTCTGGAGATAATTCAGATGAAATCCAGTGAGGACGGGCACTTCTAGAGAAGCAGAGAAAATAGAGAGAAAAAAAAAAACATTTGGTTTCATTTTTTAAAAAGTAATTTACAGCCTCATCCAGTGAATCCACGCATGGACCTTCCCCCTGAGAGCTGGCTGGGGACCTCTCTCCTTCCAGCGTTCAGGTCCAGCTTTCGTCTCCCAGGGCGACAGGTGCTGCTACTCTCCCTTCCCCCTCGGCCCCCTGTGACAGTGAGTTTCACGTGTCAACTTGACTGGTCCACAGGGTGCCCAGACATTTGGGTAAACAAATATTTGCCTCTGTTTTCTTTAAGTTGGGTATTGGACTGGCTCAATTTTTCCTCTCATTATACATCTTCTTGTCCTTTCATTCTACTTGCCTCAACTCCTGGCTGAGGAAATGCTCATTGCAGTTATCCTATTTATTATTTTTTTAATCTAATTTTAAAAATCTTCCTTGTTCCTCATTCATAGCAGCCTCTTCTTGTTTTGTGTGTGGGCTCTTCCACTTTTTTTATCTTTATGAGGATATTCATTCTAATTTTTCAAGGTTGTTTTTTCCTCCTCGTTTTAACCATCTTCAGGTTTTCTTCCATCCCCCACCCCCTGCTTCTCTATTTTCTTGAATTAATTCAGTTTTTCTCTTTTCTCTGGATGGTTTTCCTCAATCTTTCCTAGGCCGGCGGTTTCTTTTTAAGAGCAGGCAGTCCGAGTGTGAGTGGGGTGACTCCTGGTGAGCATCACTGAAGGGTATTGGATGATGAGGTGGACTTCTCCATCCGGGGATCCCCAGATGTCAATATGCACTGTCACCTCTCTGGCATAGTCAGTTTCTCCCCGAATGGGGGCTTGTGGCCTTGCCTGTGGGGGAGGGGAGCAGAGACTTCCACAGTCCATCTCTCTGTTTTCAGCTGGGAGCCCACCCCTTCCCTCACTTGCACCCGGTGTCCTCAAGGCTGGACAGGTGCGATTTCTCCACACGGTCACTGATCTCCTGAGAGATGCAGGTAAGGGAAGGGGTTTGGGGGTTCTCACCAGTGACTTTATGTCAACTTTTCACCAGTCCCATGCTTTCAGCACTGGCTTTCTTGGTCCCGTTGCTTCCAAACCTGGACTCTGCCCTCGGTGCTCACTCCTATTCCCATCCCCACCTCACTTTCCCACACTCCTCCCCTTATTCTACACCTCTCTCCACTCTTCTAAGGCTGCTCCTCAGTGTGTCGGCTCCTGGTCTGTCCTTGTCTGAGCTCCTGCTCCCTGGGTCCCTGTGGGTTTCGCCCTCACTGTCATTCTTTGGGGTCATTGTGGGCAGCTATCCTAGCACGCTTGCCAGTCTGCCCTGTTTGTGGGTCATCGTGAGACAGAGCTGAAAGTCACCTGGATGCTCAGATGAGGAGGAAAGCAGGAAGATGCTCAAGTGTGAGGCTCGAGCTGGTGAGGACAGGGTGGTGGCCAGTAGTGGGTTCTGTGTGATGGTGGGCAGGAAGAGGGAGGTGAGAAGTAGATTGCAAGGACTTGGCTCAGGTCTGAATGCAGAGCAGGAAGAAGCCAGCATGGCAGGTGTCCCCTGGCTTGTGTAAGACTGAGCAGAACACAGAGCAGGAGGGGCAGGTGTTGGGAGCCATTCCTGCTGAAGGCCCTACAGAGAGGGTTAAAGTTGCCTGCAAGCTAGAAGTTTGCAGGGCAGGTGGACTCCTTAATGGATAAGCTCCTTACTGAAGGAGGAAGTTTGGCTTAATGGAAAGAGTTGAACGTTCCTTGCCCCAGGGAATAAGAGATGAAAACAGGAACAAGGATGTTTTGAGAGAACTTATGTAAAGGTCAGCAATTGTTTGCATATCTGTGGGTGTTGCTTCTCATGAACATCCTATGCTGTGCTTAATAAACTCAGGGTGCAGCATTTACTGTTAGCCCTCCCAACTCTATCTTCTCTCTCTCTCTCTCTCTCTCTCTCTCTCTCTCTCTCTCTCTTTCTCAATCTTCACTCCCCCTCTCGGGAACTGTTCGATCTTAGCCAGCTGGCTCCAGCAGGCAGGCTGGGCCCGGGAGAAGGGTGTGCTGGACCTGCCTCCTCTGGAGTTTGGATCAAATGTGCAGTGTCCTGGGCATGATGTTTGAGTCATTTGTCCATCCTGGGAGAGATCACCAGCAGGAGACGCGTCTGATCCAGCCAGGCTGCCGGTGTGAGAAGTTGCTGTGATAGCATTTTCTGGCTCCTCCCAACAGCTCCTGCAGGTGCTCACACACATGCACACGCACACTCGTATGCACACACACACACGTGTATGTACACACACACACACACGTACACACACTCATATCCTGCAACCTGGAACTGTTTTTTCCAGAGCTGCCCAACCAAGACTCCTTTGCCACGTTAGAACGAGCATCTCCTTTTGAGCAGTGTAATAGGATGTGGCACCTCCAGGTAAAAATAGACTGTGTCTACTTCTGCATCTATACTTGGTGAGCGGGCTCACAGCCCCGTTCTTCCTTGGCTTTCCACGTTATTAATTTTTAGTGCCCAGAGACAGCTCCATGGCTCTGGGCCTCCAGCCTCGGCTCTGCTAGATGGGAGGGCCTTTTGCAGTTCAGTTCCCATCATCCCAGAGTTGGGAGAAGGCCTATCCTGCCAGCACCTCGGTCTTCCCTCACTCTGAGTCTGCTGCCGCCAGCCTGCCCATCTGTTCCTTATCCATCCATGTGGCCTGTGCCCCTGGTCCAACCTTCCTGGTCCTGGCACCAATCTCAGCCTGTCATCCAGGGCACAGGAGGTGGCACTGGGTAGACATGGCAGCACCCAGTGTTTGTAGGTACTATCCTCTCTCTCTTAGCCAAGTGTCCTGGGCTTCCTCATTCCAGAACCACGTGGAAAAGAAGGAGTGGGGGAAAAAGTCGCCTTCTAGCTCAGGGTCCTGGCAGGAGGAGTCCCGGCTAAGGCACGGAGCCGGGAGGAGGTTGGCCACCCCTGGGCCCCAGCCGGCCAGGCGGGCAGCACAGAGTGAGAGAGAAGCATCAGAACAAGACCCGGCACTTGCTGAGATGAGACTGTTGCTCGCCCAGGTGAGTCTCCAATAATTCACAGACCGGCGACAATGGGAAGGGGAACTTCAGTTTCCCCCTCTCCTCTGCAAGAGGAGGACTTCGCAGCAGATGCAGGCAGAGCGGGTTTGAACCCGAGCTGGAGAGGGCCGTGTGCAGTCTGCCCTCTCACCTGTCCCCTGCACTGTCTGGCTCCCGGCCTCCACGCCTCCATCCAACCCGGAGGTCCCCTGAGCAGCTGGGAGGCCTGGACATTCTCAGGAACTCTTATCTGCTGATATTTCAAAATCCTCCGGCGAGAGCGTGCTCCTTTGGAAGCGGCTGTTGCATATCTCTGAATCCTCATCCCCTCCAGAGAGACGCTCCATGGAGAAGTATAAGGACAACAGCCATCGTGGGAGGACCCTCCTCACCCCCGCCTAAGACTGGCCGCTGTTTACGTTCTGCATGGTTGTGTTCTGTTTCTTTTCAGCTGCCCACTCCTCCCATTGTTGACACACAGTAGAACTCATACCACAGGTACTTTAAAACATCATTTGTCCTATGATTTGTTGTTACATCCCGAGCATGTCTCTGCATTAATATGCTTTGCGACATCATCTTAAACTCACGCACAAAATCCTCTGATACGGGCTCATGATAAGTCGCTTAACTGTTCCACACCTAAAGGCCACGCCTTTGCCAAAATCTCCCTTGGTTTGGCCTGCTCCCCACCTTAGATCTGGGAAAAGCCTGAACCCCAACTTCCTGTGTTCGTGTCCATCTACTGCTGTGACAAATGATATAAACTGTGCCTTCCAACAACATGTGTTTATTTGCTTACAGTTCTGGGTGTCAGAAGTATAAAAATGGCCTAACCCAAGGCAGTGCCATGCTCCCTCCGGCGGCCGTAGGGGAGAACCCACTTCCTTGCCTTTTCCAGCTTCCAGAACTGCGTTCTGTGGCTCATGGAAAAGTGCACAGTATCTTCACGTCTCTCTCTGCCTTCCATCCTCACCTCGTCCTTCCTCTTCCATAGTCAGGTCTCCCTCTGATAGGGACGCTTGCGATTGCGTTTAGGGCCCACCTGGATGATCCCGGCTCACCTCCCATCTCAAGATCCCTAACTGAATCATATCTGCAAAGTCCTTTCTGCTACCTAAAGCTAGGCTCGCAGGTCCATGGACTAGATGATTGACATGTTTGGGGGAATCATTCAGCCACCTGTACCAGCCCAGGGGGCCGATCTGGAACCAGGTGACTGGCGAGCATGACCTCAGCCAGCTCTCAGCCTCCCTCTACTCTGTCCCCCGTGTCTGCTTGTTGCCGTGGCTGTACCCATGCTGACTGCCCCAGCAGATGGCAGGCTAGTGAGGGCAAAGCCAGTGACCTGACCTCATCTCCCTCCACTTCTGGATCCTGGAACAGGGTTTGTGCCTCATGAGTAGATGTCAAGTGTCTATCCAGTGTTTGTCAAGTAAATAAAGGAACATGTGATTGATAAGTGACCAGTGCAGGAAATAAATAAGGCAGTGGCTATGGTTCCAGCATGCTACGTCTAAAACCCAGCTGGACACTAGCCAACAGGTGGGGAGTCTGTACACAAGCCACTGGCACCCCTGAGGACAGGTCCATCGGGTGAGGCTGCGGGGGACACACTGTTCCACGCCCACGTCACAACTAGCTCGGGTTGCTACAGCGCCTCACCAACCCTCTGAGCGCGAGAGGACTGTAAATGCCGATCTCACACTCAGCCTCTCCTGGGGCCATGCTCACCCAGAACTGTGCAGAAGAGCACATTCTGGGAAAATGCGTTTCCGGCTTAAGTAAGTTGACACAGCCCAGATCCATGCAAGGTCATCGCCGGCCCTGGTTTGGGGCTGGGGAGAGAAGCAGCTTCAGGGCTCAGATGTTTCCTCATGTCCTGCTCTGTCTAGTTCTAGTGGCCACTGCAGCTGCCGTCGAAAGCTGTTTGCTTGTCAGTTCTCTGGGGCTTGACCGCGGTGGAAACCAATCACGAGTCCACACCTGGTTTTATTGTTATTTGCAAAACAAATACTTACGTGGGGAAAAAATGCCCCTAGCCAAGTTCCTAATTTTATCTGCATCTGTGGGTTCCTTTCCTGCAGGTTGAGTCGATGCGAGCCGAACGTGGGTGATCACGCTGCGTTAATGACTGCCAGGACTGTTGGGTGGCATCGGGCACCTATGACAAGTGTGTTTTCCACTTAAAGTGAACAGACGTGTTTTTCTATCACCAGCTTCCTGACAAATGCGGTTTCTGCTACACACATTCTGGTCTCAGATTGTAAGTCAATAGTTTTAGAGACTATTACAACAAATCCACCAATATTCCTGGAAAGATGTTTGCCCCTCTTAGCAAGCAGACTGGGAAACTCAACTCTCTGATGATAAGGTCCAGAATACGTGTATGTTAACTTAAATCTCAGGGCTTGCAGCTACGCTGGCTTCCCGTTTCTACCTAACCAAATGGAAAGGCCAGGACAGGAAGGTCGTCTCAGCTCCCTCTGCTGACCATTGTCCTTCCTTCCCAGGTGTCTAACAACACTCCCAGCCGAGGTCTCCTTTATTCCCAGCCAAGAATGAGTTACAGCATATGGGGCATCTCATTTTCTGGCTACTTCATTCTCGTGAGCTTGTTGGCTCCACCTGCCCATCTTCTTGGCAAACGCCCATCTAACTTTCATTATGGAAGAAAAGACAACAGTCATAAAATAATGTAGAAGACCATTTACCACCATGGAGCATCAGCTATATGTTCCTGTTTCCTAGGCACGCTCTCTAATTATTGAAATAAAATTATGATTCCCCCTTTGTAAATGACAAATTGAAGGCCGGGTTGGTTAAGGAGCTGTCCAGTGTTACCTGAGCATTGAGGTACCGGAGTTAGAATTCAAATTCAGATTGTCTGTCTCCCAAAGCATCCCCAGCCCTACCACACTCCCTCGCCACGTTTGTAGCCACAGAGGGAGGCTGAACTTAAGGAGAAAGACCTTCACTAGATTCAGAAGAGCAGACTGTGGGGAGCTTAGTGAGAAACCCCGATACAGAGGAGGAAACCGAAGCCCAGAGAGGAGATGTCACGTGTCCAAGGTCACGCAGCCAGCTGACATCCATGCAGCCTTGGCTCCTGCTTCGACGCCCTTTCCGTCTCCCATGCCTCCTGATACCCGTTCGCTTTCTGGCTACACATCTGAACTCAGAGATTGGAGGTTCTGAGTGTGCGCGTGGAGCCGAGGAAGGGAGGGTGGCCGCAGGTTTTGTGCTTTGTGGTTTATTCCCCACCAATACCTTCTTTTTGGGCTTCATATGAATCCTAAGTGCATAGCGATTGGCAGCCATTCCAGTCCCTTATTCGGTAGTGCTATTTGGGGGAGGTGACACGGGATATTCTAAAAGACAAGGCAGGTCGAGAACTTCCAATAAAAAAATCGTTGAGAAAAATGGAATCAGAACATCTGTCCCACATCTGGGCTGAGCCCCAAACGAGCTTTTTGCCAGGTTCGAAAGGGTACCACGAGGCATCCGCCTTTGGCACGGGGAGCGAACGTGAACCTCTCACAGAAACTTGGGACTTGCAGGGACCGATCGGCCACCGTGCAGCAGGCGGGGGTGCTCTCGGCTGTGGGTAACGGAAACCCTGGCCAGTGTGTCTGACATAAGGACTTCTTTTTGTCCCTGGATGGAAGCTTCTGGCATTGGTTCATTAGGTGGGGGCGCTGAGCCGACGTCTCTGTGATACACTTTTGCTTTCCTTCATTTCTGTAAGATGTCAAACATCCATGTCATATGCAAGCACAGAAAAGGGGACATGGGGTCTCCAGCAATCCTCCACTTTCGCTTGCTCCCAGCATCAGCTGAGCCATCAGGCTGGCTTTTCTCATAATAGCAAAACAGCCCCCACAGCACCAGGCCTCACACCCACCCTGCTCTTAACCTGTTGGTTCTGTTGACACTTCCTTCCAACGTGCATTAAAAGTTCCTCCCGAGCCGTTTCCCAGACACACCACTCTGCCACTTCTCGGTCTCGTTAGCTGTCACTGCTTGACAGGCCCCTTCAGAACACAGTGGCCCCAAACTGCAACCTCTTACTGCTTCTCGCACGTTTTCAGGTTCGTCGTGTGGTTCTTCCGTTCTAGGCCGGGCTGGCTGACCTTGGCTGGACCTGCTCCTGTGTCCGGGGTCAGCTGGCAGGTTGGCCGGAGCCTAGCTGGTCTAGCATAGCCTGGACGGGATGAGTTAGTCCTTCCCTGTGCTTCTCACACCCTCCCACAGGGCAGCTGGAGCGTGTGTCAGCGGGGGGTGGCGGGGGGTCCAAGACGGAGCCGGGCACTTGCCTGCGAGCCTCTGCTGACATCATATCACGTTGGCCAAAGCAGATATCACAGGGTCAAAGCCCAAAATGGGATTGGAAGGGGGTTGCAGAGTTATAGGTAAAGAGTGGACGCGGGGAGGCCATTAACTGAGGTCATTAATGCATCTGCCACGTTGGCTGGACGGCGTGGCTGGTCAACTCACCCTCTTTGTGCTTCGGTTTCCTCATCTGTGGAGCAGGACGTGACAGTACCTACCTTGCCGGATCAGTGAGTTGTGGCGTATAAAGTGCCTGCCTCTCCTCCTCTTCTCTCTAGGCTGGCGCTGGCTCATGCCTCAGGCCTCAGAACCTGGGTTGACTGATGGAGGAGGCGTGGGGGAGTGACAGAGACGACCCCTGGACCAGCAGTTCAGAATTCTGGTCCCAGATGCATCTCTGCCATTAACTACGCCACACTAGGGGCCTTAGTGTCCTAATCTGTAGAACGGGATGGTTAATATCTCCTTGTCTCATCTCTTATCATCCTTGCTTGGTTGTTCACTAGTCAGGGCATCCCATTAGC
>PVKZ01005733.1:0-47291 GCA_004027375.1 Macroglossus sobrinus
CCTTGCTTGAGAAGCGGCCTTGAGATATTTCTGGCTGCCAGAGATCTATCGGCGCACCTGTGAAAACATAGCTCTTCTTGCTAAAACTATATAAGAATGTTATTTTACAATATAATTGCTGGTGCTTTGTGCCAGTCCTCCCAACCCCGTGTCTGTGATTCTTTCATCCCACGCCACCTCTACCCTGAACGGCTTTTGTTGCGCGGGTCGTGACACTGGGATGAGAGGCTTGGGTTTTCTTTCTCCAGACACAGGAAACACTGTATTTTGACTTTTGATGTAATAACATAACTTGGGTATCAAGTGACACATAATAAATTTAAAATCGCAGAAAGCCAGGGGAATATACGAGAGAGAGAGAGAGAGAGAGAGCACATTTAAAGCCATCAACAGCATGATTCTGCTCTGCAAGACTTTTACCAAGTTGCTTCAGAAAATTGGCACTTTCTTTTGTACCAAAGGCAATGGCAGGTCACTGGAATACTACAAAGTACACGTCTGAGGACAAAATCTAGAGATTGCAAACTGATGGCTGTGTGTGAAGGTTTGCCAACAGGTCTGTTTTCCTTTCTAATTGACCTGAATGCCCTTTGGCTGTCACGTCTTGCCATCAAGTTAGTCACATGCAATTTTACCCTTTCTGTTCTTTTTTTAAAATTATTTTTATTTTTCAATTACAGTTGCCATTCAATATTATAGTAGTTTCAGGTATACAGCATCATGGTTAAACGTTTATACAGTGATCCCCTCAATAAATCTGGTACCCACCTGGCATCATACCCAGTTATTACAATATTATTGACTATATTACCTGAGCTGTGCTTCATACCCCTATGACTATTTTGTAACTGCCAATTTGTGCTTCTTAATTCCTTCACTTTTTCCACCCCCTCCCATTTAGCAGTTATCAGTTTGTTCTCTATATATACAAGTCTGTTTCTGTTTTGTTTGTTCATTAATTTTGTTCTTTAGATTCCATACATAAGTGAAATCATATGTCTTTGTCTGACTCACTTCACTTAGCATAATATCTTCTAGGTCCATCTATGTTGTCACAGATGGTAAGATTTCATTCTTTTTTAGGGCTGAGTAATATTCCATTGTATATATGTACCACACCTTCTTTATCCAATCGTCTATGATAGACACCGATATTCCTACCATATCTTGGCTATTGTAAATAATGCTGCGAGGAACACAGGGGTACATATATCTTTTCGAATTAGTGTTTTGGATTTCTTTGGGTAAGTACCCAGAAGTGGAATTGCTGGGTCATAAGATAGTTCTACTGATAATTTTTTGTTTTCCAAGGTGGCTTCACCAATTTGCAGTCCCAACACTTCACATTGTTGCCAACATGTGTTCCTTGGATTTTTGGTGATAGCCATTCTGACAGGTATGAAGTGATATTGCTATTTAAACGTGTATTTCTCTGATGACTAGTGACATTGAGCATCTCTTCAGATGTCTGTCTATTGGCCATCCGTATGTCCTCTTTGGAGAAATGTCTTTTCAGGTCCTCTGCCCATTTTTTAATTGGGTTATTTTTTCCGGTGTTGAGTTGTGTGAGTTCTTTATCAATTTTAGATGTTAGCCCCCTATCAGATGTAGGTTGTCTTTTCATTTCGTTGATGGTTTCCTTTGCTGTACCAAAATTTAGTTGGATGTAGCCCCATTTGTTTATTTTTTTCTTTTGTTTCCCTTACCCAAGGAGATATATCTGAAAAATGATGTGTTAATTTAGGCTTACTGACTGTAATAAATAGAGAAGGTACAAAGAAAGAACTAATAAACAAAATCAGAAATTAATGAAATAGAAAATAGTTATACAACAAAGAAAGTCAGTGAAGCCAAAAGATGGTTCTTTAAAAAGATTGCTAAAATTGACAGACTTGATCAGAGGGAAAAAAAGAGTGAGAGAGGAAACAGAAATGCCTAATATTAGGAATGACAGAAGCAATGCCACCATAGATTCTATACACATGGAAAGAATAATATGAAGATATTATGAATAACTTTACACCAATAAATTTAACAACCCAGATGAAATGGGCAACTTTCTAGAAAAACACAACTTATGGAAACTGGCACAAGAAGAGACAGAAAATTTGAATAATCCTATATCTTTTAATGAAATTAAATCCATAATTTCAAACATTCCAACGACCAAAACATCAGGTCCAGATGGCTACACTGGTAAATGCTACTAAACTTTTAAGAAAAAAGATGAATGATTCTACACAAAACCTTTCAGAGAGGCCAGCAAAACATTAATACAAAACCAACAAATATATTAAAAGAAAAAAAAAGTACAGAGCAATATCTCTTAAGAATATATATATGGAAAAAATTCTAAATGAACTATTAGCAAATCAAAACCAGTGTTACATCATAACTATACCCATCATGGTCATGTAAGTTTATTCTAGAAAGACAGAGTTGACTTACTATTAAAACAATGTTATTCACTATAACATTGACAATACGATTATCTCAAAAGATAGAAAATAAGCATTGTATAAAATTCAACCCCAATCATAATAAAAACTCTTAGTTGAGTAAGAATAGAGAGAAAGTTACTCAATTTGATAATGTTTTTTTTACCTTAAATAAATAAACAACATCGAACTTAGTGGTAAAATAGTGACTCCTTCTGCCAAACAGGACAAGTGTCTGTTATCACCACTTTTATTCAGTGTTGAGGGTATTGAGGGTCTAACCAGGGCAATAAGAATAGAAAAAAAATTAAAAAGGAAATAGTAAAATTATCTTTATTCATAAATGACATGATTGTGTTCAAAGAATATCCAAAGAAGTAATAAGTGAACTTGGCAAGGCTTTGTGATGCAAAGTCATGCACAAATATTAATTGTGTCGACGGCCATGCCACCCTGAACAAACAGGATCCCTGAGATCAGAAGCTAAGCAGGCTGGGGCCTGGTTAGTACTTGGATAGGAATACCAGGTGCTGTAGGGCTAAAAAAAAAAAAAAAAAAAATTAATTAAATTAATTATATTTCTTTATACCTGAGATAAACAATTGAAAGCTGAAAACCTAAAAGCATTTTATATAAACCATTTACAATAGGATTCTCAAAATAAAATGCACAAGACTAAATAAAACGTGCAAGATTCTACAGTAAAAATTATAAAACAGCACAGAACTCAAAGAAGAACTAGTAGAAAGAGAAATCGTCTATTTCGCAAGTTAGATTTAGCTGGTCTGTATGTTCAGTGAAGTACTAATTGTAATCTCAGCGTTTTTTTTTTTTTTGTAGAAACTGATAGGCTAATTAATTTAAAAATTGAAATGGAATTACAAAAAAATCAGTATTGTCAAAATAATCTTTAATATAAGCACAAAGCTGGAGGATTTATACTAACTGATTTCAAATTTTACAGTGAACGTAAGTAATTAATACAAGATGGTATAGACATAAGGACAAACGGACAGATCAATGGAACAGGATAAAGTCCACATATAGGCTCGCGTATATGTGTTACTTGATCAATGACAAAGACGCCACTGCAATTCAAGGGGAAAGGAAGGTCTTAGGCTAAATCGTGTTGGGAGGATAGAATATCCAGAGAGAAAAAAAAAATGAACCTTGACCCTTACACTCACACTGTTCTTAAAAATTCATTAAAAATGGACCCTAGGTCTAAATGTGAAAGCTAAAATTACAAATCTCTTCTAGCCAGGAACACAGGATACTATCTGAGCGTGGGACAGGTAAAGATTTCTTAAATAAGAACAAAAAAACTAACCACAAAGGGAAAAAACGATAAAATAGACTACATCAAAATTTAAAACGGCTCATCAAAAGACACGAGTAAGAAAGCAATAAGTTATGTTACAGACAAGGAGAAAATATTTGCAATACACATATTTGCAAAGGATTTGTAACCAGATTATACAGAGAAGTCTTACAACTCAATAATAAGATGATTACCCAGCTTTTGAAATAGGGCATGCAGTTATTATTAATGTAATGGCTAGGTGGGGAGCCAGAGGACAGAAAGAGCAATTGGGGAGATTGTTTTATAAATTATATAAGTGTCTAACCCATGTACTGTATACTTGAAACGAATAAAATAAAATTTTTAAAAAATGGGCGAAAGGTTTTCACAAACATTTCGCAAAGATTTAAAAAAATGGCTGAGAAATTAAATGCAAAGAGATTTAACATCATTAGTCATCAGGGAAATTCAAATTAAAAAAAAACTTACTAGGTATTACCACATACCCACAAGCACTTGCTGTGTCAAAAGCTGATATTGGAACTTTTATAAATTGCTGGTCGGGGCATAAAATGGTACAACCTCTTTTCAAAACTTTAGTTGAACATATAGCTACCCTTACGACTCAGCAATTCCGTTCTTAGACATGCAAGAAAAACGAGCAAAATCCACAAAAATGACTTGTAAGAAAAGGCCCTAATAATGAAATTTTTAAAAAAGTAAAAAAAATAATTAAAAACCTTCTTCCTAATATCAAAAAGTGGATATAACCTAAATATCCATCAATATGAGTGCTGTAGCCGCCAGCCCCTGATAGACACAGAGACCACCACAAATCAGTGAGTTATAGGAAATACGCTCTTGATTCAGCCAGCTGGGTCTGCCAGGGGTACGCAGATGCCAAATTAAGCAGCCCCGAAATGTAGAGGTACAGGGTTTTTAATCCCAAAATCCCATTCTTCATTCTGTCCGAACACAAAGGTCTATTTTTCTTCTATTCGCTACCTGTCGACCCACAGGTCGGGTGTGCAAGCGGGGGTACAGAAGCAGCAGAAAGCTTATTGTTAGAATGTTATGTTCCCATGGGGGACAGCCTATGTTCCCATGCGCCATAGCTAAACAGTCATTTTGCAACCAGCACTCGAGGATGGCTAAACAAATTGTATATTCATGCAACAGCAACAAAAAAGAGAGCAAACTACTGCTACATGCACATCCTTGAATAAATGTGAAAAAAACATCAACAATTTAATGTTTTTAATTCCACATGGGACTGCGTGAGAGAAAGCACTTTCTAAAAGTTATCTTTACTTTACTGAAAATCTCCGTCGGCCTTTTGAACCCTACTAAGTTGTAAACAACTCTGAATGGGAACCGCCCTGCACCCCTCCTGCACCCCTCCCGCGCCGCGGGGGCACCCAGCTCAGTGCACAGGGCAGCGCGGACCCAGAGCTCCAGTTTGTGAGGTTGGGGTTCGGGGAGAGCGGGACGAGGGGCCGGGGCCGGTTTTAACAGGCCTCTTGAAAGGCAGGGGTTCCTCACTTCAGCGGTTGGGCCCAGACTTGCTTTGGGGTGTTGTGGCACCGGGAGGAGTTTGTCACTTTAAGGCAGACGCCAGGCAGTGGGGAGTGGTTGCGCAGGGGTGGGGAGCCGCGCGGGAGGGGTGGGGGTGGGGGTGCAGCCCGCTGCCATTCGCAGCAGCGAAAACCAAAACCGGGAGCCATAGGATTAATTCCTTCTGCGCAAAGCGGGTCCCGCCCCGTTGGACCCTGGGGACAGGGAAGCGAGCCAGCAGTCGCCCGCCCGGGCGGTGGCTGGAGGAGGAGGTGGCGTTTGAGCGGGATGGCTTTAAATTCCTTTGCAAACAGCGGAAGGTGCAGAGCAGCCCCGGGAGCGCAGACCAGAGATCCGCAGGCGCCGAGGGACAGGCAGTGAGACCAGGTACACCCGCCCAGTCCAGCACCCAGTGGGGCCCCAGGTGCTGCAGGCGCGGGGCTCCCCTGGGCCACCCACGCGGAGCGGGTCCCGATGGCGGAGGGCGATCTGTTCGGATGCCACGGCCAAGGTCTTCCTGGACAGGTCCTCACTGACGTGTGCTTTCTGTATTATTTTGCCATCCTTGCTTTCCCACAGGTGACGTTGGCCCAGCCCTGCGAAAAGTCTCCGGAGACCATGACCAGGAAGAGAATCGCCGTGATTGGGGCGGGTGCCAGCGGGCTCTCGTCCATCAAGTGCTGCCGGGAAGAAGACCTGGAGCCTGTCTGCTTCGAAAGCACAGATGACATCGGAGGGCTCTGGAGGTACCAGGTAAATCTAGTGGAGAAACGCTTGGCACGGTCGCTGCGAGCAGATGGGTCAGGTAGTTTATCTCGTATCTGGAAATTGGGCTGAAGCTGTTAACCTCTAGGAGGTTTTCTTTCCCGAAGCTAGCAGCTAAAAAGGGACACGGGTATCACTTGTGTGTCCTTTACTGGTATCTAGAAAAGTGGCACAGAGATCACGTAAAGAGTTTGGCTGCCATCCAGAAGAGGGTAAGATTGTGTGAGGTGGGGGGTGGCGGGGGAGTCGACAGAATAACAAAGAGGACAAAATAACAAAGACGAGAACATGTAAAGTGGTTTGAAAATTCGCAGTGGGCCCTGCTGCTTGTGCATCCACAGTAAGTGATCTAGATTACCTGCCTCCAGCTCATCCAGAAATCCCCTCCCACTCTTCTCTAACTTTTTTTTTTTTCCTGTTCTTTTACTTTCTCTTTTTCTCTGCCTCTCTCTCTGTCTCCTTTAAATCCCGGTTCACTTTAGACAACTCTCTAAGAATCCTAGTCCTTCAGAAGAATATGCCATCTGGCCGCCTTCTTTGCTCTGAACGTTTACGTCACTGGGAACCCGCATGAGTCAGAGTCCCGTCTTTGGAAGGGGGCGGACGACACCTGCAGTGGGTTGGTTCTCTCACCCTCGCGTACACTCTGTTTCAAAGCCCAAGTGCCTGTGACATGCACATCCAGCCCTGTAGCTTTTCACTAACACTTCGGGTATCAGCTACTTTTATGACAGGAAAGCTCATGACATGTTCAAGAGTGTCAACCTCCTTTTTCTTGGTCTCCCAAGTGACACGCATTGGGTTTGGGTTAAACTCACTTTCGAAACCAGGGAATGGTAGGTACGAAGGTGTCCAGACAGGTTTCGTATTTCACAAAGACTTGCGTGGTTCACAGTGCCGACCGGCTGTTTATAAGTGGCTCCGTAGCATCCCTGATTTAAAGCGGCAGTTGGCTCTGTCTTTGGGGGACTCACGACAATAGTTCCTATTGGCATCCAGCCCGTGGCTGCTCCTCCGCTGAACCACACCTGCCACACCTCTCTCTGTAGCTGTTTCTTCATCTTTAAGAA
Organism: Macroglossus sobrinus; assembly: GCA_004027375.1. Taxonomy (NCBI): domain Eukaryota; kingdom Metazoa; phylum Chordata; class Mammalia; order Chiroptera; family Pteropodidae; genus Macroglossus; species Macroglossus sobrinus. Next base: position 7,131 of record PVKZ01005733.1, read on the forward strand.
GGAGATAATTATTAGCACCCTCGATATGGAGTTAGTGGGATTAAGTGGATGAATAAGTGTGTCAATCATTCCCAACAGTGCCTGGTACACAATAAGTACTTATGTGTCCATTATACGTCCAGGCCTGTTCAGAGGGCCTGGAACGGGGCCCACAAAGTGCGTGTCTCTAGTAAGTATCCTAGCCACGCTTGGCAACTACTGACCGGGCATGAGATCAGTTGAGGGGCCGCCACCCTATCTGATTATTGGGTTTCTGGCTCTTATCCTCAAAGGGATTTAAAATTGTTCTTGGAGTTTTTTCTGATGATCCTCTTGGCAAAATTTCAACTCCTCCTAAACTGCTTCCTTAAGAGTAGAGCCGCTGGATTTCATCCTCACTCTCTGACTCATGTGGAGACACAGCACACCTGTCTATGACATATCATATATATTACATGTATTTGAATATAGACCTATATTTCCATATATATATATATATATATTTTGCATACATGTAGCACTACATCTCTACAGCCACGTGTGACACCTGACCTCTGCTTCTGCCCTTTTCTCTCCTGGCCCTTCCTGTATTTGGTTTATAAATGAATCTTTGAGAAGCAGAATGCCTTACGCGGCTGCTTCGAATGCCGTGGAGCCTGAGACGCTCACTCCACAGCTCCACAGGGCGTGGAGCCCGAGGTGTCAGAAAATCCACTGATGGCAGATTAAACACGTGTCACACGCTGACGCTGAAAGCTTCCTGGGTCTGAGCTCTGCTTCTTCACTACTGCCTTGCTTGTTATGTGGAATTCTGCTCTCTCCTGTCCGACCCCCTCCCAACTTTACTGTAATTTATTGGGGGTTTCACACATAAAATCGTCCCCAGCACTTTGGAATTGTACCACAGCTGCCAGGTGTCCGGGCAGACACGGGACTCAGAGCTTCCACTTCCTTTTGATTTTTTGACAGGTCCCAGGGAGTCCGTATATATATTTTTTCTTCTCAAATGCCATCACTTGCATTTTCCTGTCTCTATTCCTCTCTCTCTATTTCACCTGCCAAACAGGAGTAGGAGTTACCACTTGTCTCCTTGTTATTACTGAATATTTTTTGGTAATAATTATCCCCCTTTATCCACGGGGGATACGTTCCGGGATCCCCAGGGGATGCCTGAGACCACAGATCGTACCGAACCCTGTACTTACTGTGTTTCTTCCTATACATACACACCTGTGATAAAGTGCAACGTATAAATTAGGCACAGGATGAGATGAACAAGAATAACTACTCAAATAGAGCTATTATGACAACACACTGGACCAAAAGTTACGTGAACGTGGTCTGTCCCTCTCTCACAGTATCTTGTACTCGACTCAGCTTTGCACTTAAAAGCAGCACTTCGCGGCTTCTCGTGGGCACACCTGACTTGCCGGCGTCACGACTCTCGCACTCTGGGGCCATTATAAGTCGACTAGGGGTCACTTGAACGTGAGCGCTGTGACACCACCACAGCCAGTCTGATAGCGGAGATGGCTGCTGCGTGACCAGGGGGCGGGCACTGAGCAGGGTCGAGACGTGCTGGACAGAGGGGCGGTCCCTGTGGGGGTGACTCACGGTGTGGGCGGGGAGGAGCGGGAGGGCGCCAGATGGCATCACGCTGCTCAGAACCGCACGCGACTTAACACTTAGGAATTGTTTGTTTCTTGAATTTCCCATTTACCGTTTTCAGACCACAGTTGGCTGTGGGTCATGGAAACCTCAAAAAGTGGATAAGGGGGGTCAATAGCCCGTGTACATTCTCGAGACATTAATTTCAGTCAGTTCTTGATCTCATCACTAAAGGTAGGTAAGACCCACGATGGAAAGTACCTTTTACGAATTACGTTCTCTCCAGCATAAGTTCCCATGTCACTCGATTTTTGCCGACGCAGACCAGTAGTCTTCTAAATTAGTAAAAATGAGGTAAAATGGGAATACACTGGACAGAATATAAGTTAGCACAATGATTCCCAGACAGTAATCTCGCAAGTACGTGAAAGCCCTTGTCACTTACTTGGGCTTTGAATGAAATACATGAAATATTTAAGACTATTACATAGATGGGCAGTTCTCACTTCGCGTCTCATGTCGCTGTGATCAGGTGACAGCTGACACTGGACATGTGCTATGGTCTCTGTGCTCATACACGGTTAGAACTTCACCTGGGCTCACTCGAATGTCCGGGGGCTGCCTGTGCATCTCTCTACCCCAGTCACCCTCTTCCCGTGGCCAGCTTGGGCCTCCTCATGGTACGGTGGTCTCCGAGGAGCTGGACTTCTCACAGGGCTGCTGCCTGCCACCAGAGCAAGCTTTCTAAGAGACCTGGGCAGAAGCCCCAAGACCACTTGTGACTTAGTCTTGGAGGCCATTCAGTATTGTTCCAAGTGCGTGCCGTTGGTCAGCAGAAGTCAGAAAGACAACTCAGATTCAGCGGGCAAGATACTACATGAAGGTGCAAATCCCGGGCGATGTGGAGGGTGTGCGTGTAACATTGTTTTAAAATGGCATTTCTTTCAGAAAACTTCTTGAAACATTCATTGGCTCTTTATAAACCGTAAGGTTAACTCCGAAGTCGCTGTGAATGCTTCTTATATGCCGCAGGAAAATCCCGAAGAAGGAAGGGCCAGCATTTACAAGTCCGTGATCATCAACACGTCCAAGGAGATGATGTGCTTCAGCGACTATCTCATCCCGGCCCACTTCCCCAACTACATGCACAACTCCCAGGTCCTGGAGTACTTCAGGATGTACGTCAAGGAGTTTGACCTTCTAAAGTACATTCGATTCAAGGTAGGGAAGGGTGCGCGTAGGTTTGTGTTTGCGGTTGTTTGCCGAGTGGTTTCATCGGCCAGTGCTTACAGAAAAAGGCTGGTTTGATGTCCACGTGGATCTAGCCTTTCCAGACAAAGGCTCCACACTTCCGTCTCTTCCGTGCCTGGAATAGACTTAGAGAGAGGTCCTTCTTTTATATATTTTGGCTGCGATTTCAGGAATCCACCCGGCGGAATGCTTTTCTTACCTTCATTTTAGATTACCTGAGCGCAATACAACAAAACAGATGGAGGGAAACGTTTTCCCAGTGAGAGAGGGGACCTGATGGGTCGTGTTGTGGGAACTTTAAAACCTCATGGTACCCCAGCTCGTCCGCTCTTGCTTGGCCCTTTGACACTTGCCGAAGTGTTTTCCATCGCATTATTTTATGCGATCGTGACAACCCCATGAAGTAGTTATGGGGAAGTTACTGAGGGGAGAAGAACGCTGAATCGAGGAAGAAAAACTTGAGTTCTAGTCTTTGTTTTACTACGGATCAGCTGGTGGCCTCAGACGAGGAAGTTGCTCACCTTTGGTGTTGTCACTTCGATGGCTTCTTCCTGCTGTAAAGTCTTCCACGATTTTCCCATCACGTTTAGCCATGGGCCATGAAAGAGCAGATATTTCTGACAGCTGGCAGGAAAAAAAAAAAAAAAAGGTCCAAATCTTCTCTATTTCATTTTTGCGTGTGTGATGAGACGTCTTAGGATCTGGTCTCTGGACAGCTTTCATATGTGCCACCAGCAGTGTTAACCAGAGTCGCCACGTAGTATGTCACTTCCCCGATACTTAGTCATCGTATAACTGGAAGTTGCCACATTTTGACCTGCCCCCAGCCCCTCCTACCTTCTGACCATTCTGCTGAATCAGGCCTTTATCTGTTTAACAACAACGATAAAATGGCACGATCCAGTGACAACTTCCAAAGTCAGTCATCCCCAGCCCTGTGGTGCTTCCTGTCACTTGTTTAAACACTTACTGAGCAGGTTCATCACCATCCTAAGCAGTGAAGACACAGACCAAAAAAAAAAAAATCTGTGATTTCATAATCTAAGGAGATAGAAAAGTGAAGAAAAATTTATTATGAATATAATTAATAAAAGTAAAAAGTGTTGACTTTGAACAAAAAGTCAGCCAGATATAGTAAAATGGGTTTACCCGAGAACAACAGCGGTTTATCCGGGACCATTAACACCACGCAGTTCTGCCAAAGCCAAGGAGAGCGAAGTGGGAATGGGGACAGAGTCCGCCCTGCTGTGTTTCACAACTGACTTCAGGCACGACAGGGCCCGCCCCCAGTTCTCGCCTCCCTACTTCATTTTGGATGAAGTCCCTGTGGACTGTTTTGTGTTTTGTTCTGTTCTGTTTTGTGTTAATACAAGCGTTACAGGGTGACGAATGCTGTATAGAGATCTCTATATATTGCAGCTCAGAGAACGGATGCTTCGTCCACCTGGGCGTGAGCATGGGGTACCAGGGAAATTTCCTTACTGGAGATAATATCTAAACTAAATAACGAAGGGTGAGTAGGAATTAGCCAGGTGAAGAAAGCATCAAAGGACGATCCCTTCACAGGCACCAGCCTGTGGAAAAGCGAGAACGTGGCAGAACAGAATGGTCAAGCGTGCAGGAAGGCGAGGGGATACAGCTGTGGCATCTCCATTCGTCCACCCAGGGATAACGGGCGTAGACCCGAGAAGCACATAGGAGCACATTCTTAATTTTCCCCACTTTTTTTTTTTTTAAAGGTAAAAATTATGCCACTGACCATCCCATCTCACAGCCTCTTTCTTAGGGTTGCTTGTAAAACAGGCACTTCTGGGAGCCTCAGAGAGGTTCGTTTACATAAAAGGTTTATGTAAATGAGCCACTGAGATGGTTTTCCACTTAGGAGGGAGGGAGCCCCGGATGGAGCTCTGTCCCATGTTTAAAAGGCTGCACAGTGAGAGCAGGACTTGGGGTACAAGACATCAGGGGGCTGTCAGGACATCTCGGGGTCAGGGGAGGGGTAGGCTTTGAGTGCGTGGAGTGTCTTAGGAGCACAGAAGTCCAAGCTTTATTCCAGTGTCACACTGCCTTAGGGACATTCTAAGGGAACTAGGATTTCTGCCTCGGGGACGTTTTCCCTCAGAAAATGTTCTTTGTGGAGCACGAACATCAAATGTCCCTGCGTGAGCCCTGTTATGTGACATCGGCCCTGCACGTGACCCCCCGTAAGGAGAGTCACGTCAGGGACGGTGGCCGCTGGACTGGCTGTGGTCACCGTCCCCCGTGGCTGTGGCTTTTCTTTTCAGACCTGTGTGTGCAGTGTGACGAAGCGGCCCGATTTCCCCACGTCAGGCCAGTGGGAGGTGGTCACAGAATGTGCAGGGAAGAAGGAGACAAATGTCTTCGACGGCGTCATGGTTTGCACCGGCCACCACACCTATGCTCACTTGCCCTTGGACAGCTTCCCTGGTGAGTGGCCTGCCAGGACGGAGGACCCCTGGACCACGCCTGTGGCCTGGTCCCTGGGGAAGGGGTCCCTGGTGAGTGGCCTGCCAGGACGGAGGACGCCTGGACCACGCCTATGGCCTGGTCCCTGGGGAAGGGGAAGATTCCGGCCTGAGTGAGTCCTACCTCGGGATGAAGGAAGGCTTATCCTAATTCTGCACGTTCCCCAGCTAGCTATTGGGGTGACCTGTGTTCGTGCCGCTTGGGAGCAGAGAGAATGGTAATGATGGAGCTAGGAGAACAGTTAGAAGGCTCTAGATTTAGTTTCACAGTGATTAGTTTTTCTAAAGATCAAAAGAAAGAACGTGAACTTGACTTCCATGGGGTTGAGCAAGGACTTTTTCAGCGATCGAGGAAACAAATAGAAACGCCGAGTTTGTAAGGAAGAAATGGAAGCTTCAGGAAAGAATTGATTATGGTCTTTGGCCTGGATTTTTATTTTGGGGAAAACAAAAAAGTCTTCTATGTATACTCTAGAGTTTATGAAAACACGTACTCTAATTGAAATGGGAGTAGGTATTTAAAGAGGATGAAAAGATAAAAGAGAGGGAAGGTTTCCCGAAGCCATTTGGATTTCTGAGTCTACAAATGGATTCAGGTTAGGAAGTCACAAGGTTCTGCTCTGAGGCTCTATGGGAAGAGAAAAGAGGCAAAAAGGATTCAAAGCAGCAATCGTGCAGCTGAACAAAGGGAGAGCATACGGAGAGTAGATGCTTAAACTCTACACAGCGCAAAAAAGGAAAAAAGATGTGTGAGGTGATATCAGATCGACCATCAGCTGACGATCATCTCCCCTTCTCTTGCAGGAATCGAGAAGTTCCAGGGACAGTATTTCCATAGTCGGGACTATAAGAATCCACAGAGTTTCGCCGGAAAGAGAGTCATCGTCATCGGCATCGGGAATTCTGGAGGGGACCTGGCTGTGGAGCTCAGCCAAATAGCCAAGCAGGTTCGAATCCGCCACTTACTTGTTTTGCTGTGTCAGGGAAGCCGAGGGGGACCCAGCGGAGGGCACGGCACCGGCACGTGGCCCGGCCGTGCCGATGGCCGATGGTAGCCTCGGTTTCATGGCCAAGTGCGGCCACATTGCGCTAGACGGTGTGATGGAGCCAAGGCTGCTCGCTGGAGTCCCCTCGCGCCAAGGGGTCAGGTCACGGCCAGAGTCTGTGCTCATGAGCCCAATCAGACCCCAGTCAGGCGTCCCTTCCAAGTGGCCTCTGGCCAGCGGCTTGGCTGCCCCGCAGGCCATGCTATCACGTGAAGGTCAGCACCCTGGGTGGCTGAGGGCTGTCGGCTCGCAGGGTGGCGAGGGGACTTTCCTCTCCTCTCCCCACGGGGGGAAAGTGTAGCCATCTCACCTCCCCAAAGCCAGCACGCATGCCAGTGTGAACGTGTCCACCCCAGCGGGGCAGGCGGCTCCCCCAACCTCCGCACGCAGCTCCCCAATGTGGGGTGACTTCTGCTCCAAAGCAACGTCTCTGGCCTTGAGTCCTTTTGTTGTATGAGGCTTTATTTATTTACTTATCTATCTATCTATCTATCTATCTATCTATATATCTATCTATCTATCTATCTATCTATCTATCTATCTATCTATCTGTCTATCTATTTAGTAGCATAGATTTTGAACTGGGAAGAAAGTATCTTCATTATAAATCTCTAGGGGACAAACATGTTGTTTTTATATTTTATTATTCACGCCTTTATTGAATCATAACTTTCTCGGCAACGGGGATAAGCCTGGTTGTTCTTCAGGAACTTGAGTTAAGCTGTGCTTCTCCACAAATATGTTTTTAGTTATTATTATCAAAAACAAAAAAAGTTTAATGCCACCACTTCGTTCAACGACATTTACCCAGAAACTCCATCCATTCCTTCACATTCCTTCTCAGTCCTATCCTCATCTGTCACCACAGAAGTGAGTTCCTATGTCACAGCACGAATGAATTCGACACGCATGTGTCAGGAAATAACTCCGTAAGTAAGACAAGGTAGAAATGCGTGTGGCTGTCATGATAAAAAGAAGGGACCCGGTGTGTCGTGGGGACTGGAGGCATGAGTCCTTGGCTTGTCACGGGACTGGTGATAAGGGAGCGGAGGCTGAAGGGAGGAAACGTAGAGTGCCAAAGGGCAGAGCACCCGGAGTGGGCGGAGATGAGGTGCTGTGTCTGGGACGGCACTGCCACCTCTGCCACCACCCACACAGGCCGCAGGAACGCAGTGGCTGGGCTCTGACTTTTGGCTTGACGTATGCAATTGTGTTTGTGAGAAGTTGCTTAAAATCGAACACCTTAAATGAACCTATCCCTTTCAGCGTACCAAGGACATTTTGGTATGAGAATTCTCGTTCTCTAATGCCTTGGTAAAGAGGACACACCCCCTTTCTTGAAAAATCAATTTTCCTTACATTTTTTTTTCTTATCAATCCAAATCTGCAAATATGCTGTGTGCAAATATTCAGATGGACAACTGAAATAAGAAATATGATAGCCATTAAGCATCTATTGTTTACTATATGCCACTCCCTTTGCAAAACACTTCTTCTCACAATAGCCTTGTGAAATATGTATCATTGTCACTATTTCACACATAGGAAACCTTTTAGATGGGGCTCTGAGTATACTCATATACTTATATAACAACAGTTATGTAGACTTCACACAAACCCATTTGATTCCTAAGACTATGCCTGCTCTTCACACTATGACATCTGAACGTGCTTAATTATGGCAGGTTATCTTTTTACTTACAGCTGAGACAAAAGACCATAGAGCGATGTACTTATATACCTTCCAACTCAAAACTATCTCTAGAGTTTTATAATGTAGAAAAAGGGATACTTTTTTTCTCCAGGTAGTTCAATATCAAGCTTTTATCAGCCGTTGACTTTAGCCAGAAGAGGACATAAAGAGACTGGCCAGTTCCCTGTCATTCTCCTAGCAAGCTTTCGTTTTTCCATTAAATCATCAATGAGACGTTTCTTCAGTACAGGCTATGGAGTTAGTCGGACCTGGGTTGGAAAAATTCAGCTCTGCCACTCGCTCGCTGTATGAGCTGAGGCGACTCAGGGCTCTCCTTTAGGCCTCTCACCTGTAGAAGGAGGACAATGCCACCTACCTCAAGCAGTTGTTGTATTGACTAAGTAAGATACAGATAAAGAACCTAGCATCGCGATGTATAGGTCACAATTCTCAATAACTGAAAGTGATGGTGATGATGATGATGATGATGATGATGATGATGATGATGATGTGCTAGGGATACTCAAAGATGTGCGTGCTGTCCTTCCACCCTGGAGAAAACATATTTGGAGGGACAGAAGATAAGAGGGTGTAACTTCCCACATGGATTCTCACTGATGGTGACCTAAAGCGCTGCCATATGAAGCACTTTTACATGTTACAACCGAAAGAAAACTAAAAGTTTAATATCAATATAAATGATAAATAACGGATTTTTTTTTTTTTTGGTAATGATGCAAACAATGTCAAAGGCAAAAAAAGATTGAGGGTTTTGGATTAAAGGATCTCCAGTTGCTACCAGCTTTATCGTTCCATGATTGTGAGCTGGACAGGTGGTAAATGCTAGAGAATTTCAGAGAATGGAGAGAAAACGGTGAGCCATAGCAATCAGAGGTGTCTTCATGGAAGAGGCAGACTTGATCTGAATCTTAAGAGTGAATAGGTTTTGGGATATTAAGAGGATTGGAGGCTTTAAACAGAAAACAGAAAAGCAGTGGTGGTTCAGAGCAAGACACAGTCTCGGTCAGGGAATACACCAATTTAATTGTAAGTGTCGTGTTTGAGAAAGAAGATAGGAAGAAATAATAATAATTTCAAAAAAAGATGGCCCAGGGACTCAAAAGCCAGACTGAGGAATTTAAACTTACTCTGGAAGAAAACGGGGGCACCTTTAAAGGCCTGTGAGTCGGAGAAGGGTAAAAGCAAACGATTTTTCCCGCGTTGCAGGTTTTCCTCAGCACCCGGAGAGGAGCGTGGGTCTTGAACCGTGTCTCAGACAAAGGATACCCTCTAGATGTGGTCCTCTTTTCTCGATTCAAACAACTCTTCATAGACATCTGCCATCCGTCATTCATAAACACGTATATCGAAAATCAGTTAAACCAAAGGTTTGACCACGAAATGTACGGCCTGAAGCCTAAACACAGGTACGTTCCCGTGGGAGGGCGGGTGGTCACAGCCATGGCATGAGTTAAGGACCAGTCACGCAGGCTACCAGGGGAGCTCACGCTCCACGGACGGCAAGAAGATCCACAGAATCCGAGATCAGGTTTTGACCTTGTCCCCGCAGAAGTCCCAGACCTGTGATTCTCCGTGGCATGCACCATTCCATCACTTCCCCGAGTACCAGTTTTTCGATGTGATGTCCAACAACAACGACAAAATGGTACCCAAGGGCAGTGCATCACTCATTCATCCATCGACATCGAGCACCTCTCATGAGCCGAGCGTGATGCTGGGCATGACAATACCGAGATGAAAGACCTGATAGTAATACTCACACAAATAATAACCCCTTACCTTTAGAGGACTTCGTATGAGACAAGCACCGGGCTACAGGAAGGAGTCACATGCATTATCTCATTTAATCCTCACGACAGCCTGATAGGTTGGTATCTTACCTACATTTTCCAGACAGAAACATTGCCACTTGGAGAAACTCATTTGCCCAAGATCACACCAGGAATAAGCAGCAGACCCAAGAAATGGATTTTGCTTTAAGTACTCTTAAGGGAAGACAGACAGCAGAGTAAGATAGGGAACACACGGCACTCTGGGACAGTGCAAGGATGGGAGCCCTCCCACAGCCAAGGAGGGAGACTGGGAAAGCGTTTCTAGAGGCCAATTCTAAATGCTCAGATTTACTTAATTCAAAATAGTAAGTATAATGAGCATGCACATCCACTCCGTTTAGATTGACCTATTATGAACAGTGTGCTGTATTCGCTTTCTCTCCCTCCCTCTCTCTGAAGATAGAGCCCTATATATGTCACGCATACTACATACATTACATATATGCACACACACATGTATTTTTTCCCTAAACCTTTGAAGAGTAAGTTGCAATCATTAAGACACTTTAGCCTAAATTATTCAGCATCCGGTGCCTAAGAAATAGAGCATCCCCCCACGTAAACACAATGGCCACACTTGGGAAATTTAACATTGATACAATACTGTTATCTAATCTTCAAATTTCCCAAATGGTCCCAATAACATATCTTGATAGCTTTTTTAATTTTGAAACCCAAGATCCTGTCAGGTCTCTTTAACTTCCCTGAATCAGAAATAATTCTCCATTAACAACAACAACAACAAAATCGAAGCCGATTGTTTTGCAGAAAGTCTCTAACTTTGGACTTAATGTAGCTGTTTTTTCCTTATCATGTTCAGCTCGAACGTTTTGGGCACAAACGCTCAAAGGTTATGTTGTTCCTTCTCGCTAGACGCCAGCAGGAGCCACGTGACAGTGGTTTATCCCAGATTAATGTTTAATTTGCTCACTTGCATAAGGTGGAATCCACCAGCTTTCTCCTTTATAAAGATATTTCCTTTTCCTTTGGAAATAATCAGTAGGGCGATCCTTTGAGGTTGTTCCCCAATAACCTTTCACCCACTTATTGCATCCGATTATGGAAACAGTAGCATCCATACCTTTGGGGATTACAAAGATAAATTGGGGCTTTATGGAACAGGAGGAGAAAGTCAGGGGTAAGGAAATAACATCCGTATTTTAAGTACGAGATCTTGGAATGGCAGAAACCAGGCTCTGGGATGTGCATGCGTCTGGTTTGGCCCGACGGCATGGCAAAGGGGGAAGAGCGAGCGAGCTCACCTCCAGGCTCCCTGGGCAGGTACACGAACACCTGGGTATGCTCTGCTAAGTGAAAAGTCTGGATGGACAGAGTCCAGAGCCACTGAATGATTTTAAGCAAGCGTGTGACACAATAATAAATAATTTTTTTTTAACAACCACTCTAAAAATAAGAAGACAGATTGAAGGAGGGGGAATTGGGGGGAGCAGGAGACCCTAAAGATGATCGTAACAGTCCAGGTGAGATAGAGAACAGGTTGAACTACTCTGGGGATGTTAAGAGGAAGAAGGAGAAAGACTTGGTGACTGGACGTAAGACTCAGTTTTGTCTTGCGAAACCGTGTATGAGACCATTCTTCCTTCACTTCCCAACACCTTCACTGTCAGTGCCATCCAGGGTCCAGCTTCCGCTCCGAGATCCTTTCCCAAACGTCATGGATAGACCAAAGGGGAGCCCACCGGCCCATCATTTAACCACCTCCATCGAAATAGACTTTGGCTTACATGGTATTGATTTCTCTCTCTCCCCCTTCATGATTTCTCTCATTTATTTATCCTTCTTTTGGTCTTTGTCACCATTCACAGAGCTCTGAGTCAGCATCCGACCATCAATGATGACCTGCCGAATCGTATCATTTCTGGCTTGGTGAAGGTGAAAGGAAACGTGAAGGAATTCACAGAGACAGCGGCCATATTTGAAGATGGCTCCCGGGAGGATGACATTGATGTTGTTATCTTCGCCACGGGCTATAGCTTTGCCTTTCCTTTCCTTAAAGATGCAGTCAAAGTAGTCCAGAACAAGATAACCCTGTATAAAAAGGTCTTCCCTCCCAACCTGGAAAAGCCAACTCTTGCCATCATAGGCTTGATCCAGCCCCTGGGTGCCATTATGCCCATTTCAGAGCTCCAAGGACGTTGGGTCGCTCAAGTGTTTAAAGGTAAGTGACCTTGCAAGCCGACTTCTTACTTGGTGCTATGTTGAATTATGTTTATGATCTTCATATGAAATAGCTGAGACAGTATATACGATGGTAACCGTGCCTGCTACAAAATTAGTGCTCAAAAATTATTTTTTTGCCTAGTCATTTATAATCACGGACGCATATTGGAATATCCTGGGAAATTGTCTCAAAATACACATGCTTTTCCTGGTGGTGTTTATTTAATAAACCTGGGGTGGGGCAGACATAGATCTTTGAGAAAATGTTCCCCAAGTGATTCTATTGGGTACTCTACATCAGAATCCGTGCACCTCAATTTTGGACAACTGAGACATAGATATTTGTGAAGCCAGAGAAGTTTATCTTTTTTCATACAGATAAAGTCAGATATAGAAGTGGTGTGATTTGATTTCGGCCCCAGATAAAGACTAGCCCAGAATGTAAAAGATTCCTCCTCTCAAATTCTCACTTTCCCCTTTTTAGATCCCCTCTCTCGGTTTTGGGGTTTGGGGTAGGAGGCGCAAGATGAGTCAGCAGATCGATCCAGCTTTCGAAAGGCTTAACTCTATCAAGCATCATTTAAAAATGACAATGTCTTCAAACTTACAACTCTTCTTCTCTTAACTGGTCAGAGCACACCCAAAGACATGTTTGAAAAGTGAAACCGTAGTGCATTGAAAGGAGAGACAAGAATGGATAGGGGATTTGCAAATGTCCCATGTGGAGAGCAACTGAAGAAGCTGAAAAAGTTGAGCCTGGAAAAGGTCCAGGGGAGATACGAGAGCCCCCTTAAAATATCTGAAGTGCTATCTCCTGGCAGGAGGATTTGATTCACTCACTATGTCTTCGAAGGGTCGCACCAGGACCAAGGAGTGAAACTTTGAGGATTGCACAGGATCAGCTTAACAGAGAAAACACACACACTTTTTTTTTCTATCGGCCAGGGCCATTTCAAGATGGAATTAACTGCCTCTGAAATTGTGCGACATCCACACAGAGTAGGAAGAGACCGAACAGGGCTGATGGCCATCCGGCCGGGCCTGTATGGAGTAGATTCAGACCTCAGAACAGGGAGACATCAGACCACCTTCCCAGTCCCTTCTAGCAAAGGAATTACACGACTCTGTGGTGGTTACAGTATAATCTGTCGCCATCACGAACGTTTCGTTAAAACGACCAGGGTTCTTGTTGCTATGACAACTCCCTCCTTCCTAGAGATCTCCAGTAGCAGAGGAGAAACAGAGGAGTGATGATGTCAGAGTTGATCAATCAAAAGCATTTCCAGATTTCCCCGGAGTTCTGTCACTGCTTCATTCCTTTTAGTTCTACCCAGTAGATCACATACTCCCTGCGAGCACCGGGCCACCAAACGCGAGTACCCCATTAAGCTGGCTGAATTCCAGTCATACGAAATGGATCTTTTAATTCAGTCAATTAAGTCAGAGGGGAAAAAAAATGCATTAAAGTAGGCCGTAGCGTTGCAGTGTACTTGAAATAACTAAGGCTCTTTTCTAAGGCCTAGTGAACCGTTGAGAGAAGTAGGGAAAATGAGTATTTTTGGAAGTCTGCGTTATAGCTGTGGGATTAGGGGATCTTAGGCGAAATGCGCAAAAAGCCCAGCTTCCTTTGCTAGCAGAGGCCTGACGCTAATTCTTCCGGCCTTCTTCTAAGACCTGGAAGGAAAGAATCATTAGAAGAATCATTGTCAAACTCCCAACAGGAACCCTACCTATTCTTGCCCTTCTCATCCCTGAACTCTGCCTTTACTGTACGCATCTTCAACCCTTTCTCGCTTTTGGATCTGTTTCTCCCATTCTTTCATGCCCAGCTTGGCCCGTCCCCTTCCGCGGCCTGGCCCGTCACCATTTTCCTTCTTCCTTCTGTTCTCTGGAATTACTGCTCTCTTGTCAAGAAAATAGTCCACCCTTTTCTAGAACGCCGGAGCCACTTCCGCGCCTTGACTGAGATCGAATTTTCTCTTTCTCTCTTTTGCAGCCCTCTCAAAAGCCCTTCCACGTACTTTTAAGCCATTTATCATTTTCTCACGTCCACAGTGAAAGACTGTGATGGTGGAGGCGGGTATTGGTTGGAAGGCAGAGCTGGAGAAATCTCTTCCAAAGACAAAGTAGAAATAGAGAAAGCTACTGACATCAGTAGTAGTGGTGGCGGTGGCAGGTGCGACCTCCTTCGGTATAGAAAAACCCGTTTTTCTTTCAATTCTCCATAGCAGAGTCATTGTTAGAAGGATTATTGTTCCTTACACTTAAATTTTTGGGTTTTCTCTTTAGGGCTAAAGACGTTGCCCTCGCAAAGTGAAATGATGGCAGAAATAACTGAGAGTCAAGAGAAAATGAAAAAAAGGTAAGAAATTCTCCCAGGAAAGTATGTGCTTAGTTTTTCTACTTACCTAGTTCTTAATAAGAGCAGTGGAGTACGATCTTTATCTTCCTCATGTGAGTCTAAGGATTTGGGTTATATTTTAAAGGAAAAGGAGATAATAGGTTTTACGACGATAGAATGGAGAAATGGCACCAAGGGGTTTGAGATGGGTGGGAAAGGAGAGACAAGCTTAAGAAAAGTATTCACGGCAGCACAATTCACAATGGCCAAGGCATGGAAGCAGCCTGCGTGCCCATCCATGGACAATGGGATAAAGAAGCTACGGTTCACATACGCAATGGAATATTACTCAGCCGTTAAAAAAAAAATGAAATCCATTTGCAACATGGATGAACCAAGAGGGTATTATGCTGAGTGAAATAAGTCAGATGGGGAAAGATAAATACCATATGATTTCACTTATATGCAGAACTCATAGGCACGGAACAAAAAGAACAAAGTAATCAATAACAGAATGACAAATATAGTGGACAGTCTGGTGATGGCCAGAGGGGAGGGGCGTGGGGGGCTGGGAGAATGGGGTGAAGGGTCAAAGAGATACAAACTAGTAGCTGGTAGGTGGTCTCGGGGATGGGGAGCGCGGCACAGGGGATGCAGTCAGCATTGATGCAGCGGCCAGGTGGAGAGCCAGAGGAGAGAAAGAGCAGTGAGGGAGATGGTTTTATAAACTATATAAACGTCTACCCAATATACACTGTATCCTTGAAACTAATCATAACATTCAATTTTTAAAAAGTGTTTAAAATCCTACGTTTAGGGCATGAGAGCAAAGTCAAATAGGAAAGAAGCACATGGCAAGAAAATCAGGTATCCTGTTTTTACAAGGATTACCTGAAGTGCTTAGTGGAGATGCCTGGGAAAGGAAGAAAGATAATGAATTACTGAGAGATGGTTGAATTCGAAATCTGCAGGTAGAGTTACGAAGGCCACTTGCCTGCAGAGGCCACTTGGCAGGCTGTCACCGTGGGGCAGCACGCTCAGGTCACAGCGGCTCGTATGAATAGTATTTCGATTAGGGGCGGTGGTGACGCCAGTCGGCTGCTTAGTGCCTGGGCAAACACGGTGATTTAGCAATCTGAATTACAGGATCATGTTTATTCACTGCGTGGTTTTTATTTGGACAGTATGAAAGGTGATGGTAAGTTCCTAGGCTCTTGAGGAAAAGTCGGAGGCACGCCACTCCAGGCCCGGAGAGGCGGCTGACTTTAGCTGATGACGGCTCCCTCTCGGAGAGGGAATTTTATTTAACCCCAATACCCTTGCCAGCTCTTCTAGTTTTGCCTTCCGTTCACTGCCAAACGTCTGCAGCAAATGTTCTACGTTAGATGCTCTAAATCCTCGCCCCGTTCTCCCTCCTCGGCTCCCTGCTTTGTAACTTCTGTCCTTCCTCCTGCACCTGCTCTTTGAAGGTCAGCCGTGACCAGCTTCATTTTCTCCACCACTGAGTCTGATGCTTTTAAACATCTCATCCTTCTCGGAGTGCTTTCTTTCTTTGTTTTTTTTTTCTGGCACTAAAACATCCTGCTGTGTGGACCCCACCACCACGGCCCTCCCTGAACAAACGAGGGTCCCAAACTTGAGCATTTGCGGGGTGGGGTCTCTCTGATGACTGCAGAGTCCTCTGTCTCTGGATGTGGGGTGCCCCCGGATATCCACTCGGGTTCCCACAACATGCCTCCTCTTCTGGAGGTGATGCCTACAGATATTCTGCACTCATGGTCACATTCTACACTCCGCCCCGCTGTTCTCCTTCACTCCACCGTTCCCCTGCCCCGTAGTACTTTCCACCTTGTTCTCAGTCTGTCTGATTCTTCCACATCTTCCAAGGGCTTCTTGTAGCTGTATTTTAACTACCGTCTTCTACACTTCCGCTTAGCAGTCTAAAACCAAGTCTTGTATTCTTCTCTGTTTCATATGTCTCTCTCTCATCTCTTCCCGTAGATTATAAAGTCCTCAAGGACAGAAACGAGGTCTTACCTTTCTTCTCTATCTTCCCCAGCTCCAGAAAGCACTGGTTAGTTGATTGACTGCTTGACTGACTGACTGACTGGCTGATGAAACTGTTGACAGGCCATGCTTGTCTTGTGTGCTTCAGGTACGTGGAGAGCCCACGCCATACCATTCAGGTAGACTACATCAATGCCATGGACGAGCTTGCTGATCTGCTGGGCGTCAAGCCCAACCTGATGTCTCTGGCCTTCACCGACCCCAAACTGGCATTACAGTTGTTTCTGGGCCCCTGTACTCCCATCCAGTACCGCCTGCGGGGCCGAGGGAAGTGGGCTGGAGCGCGAGAAGCCATCCTCACCACCGAGGATCGTATCAGGAAGCCTATGATGACGAGAGCAATCGAACACAGTGGTTCCGTGACTTCGACGATCACCATGGCCAGGCTGATGCTGGCCGTCGTTCTCTTCGCCATAACTGCAGCTTATTTTGAGCTGTTCTGAGGGGGCTGGATCTTGGGATGCCTTCAGCATCTGACGAGACTAAACCACTCTCAGCTTCACGTGGCCTAGAAATCTACCTTTATTTCTCTTTCCAAACTAGTAATCGTCATTCCTCTTTTCCCTACAACGAAATCCCAGCTTTTCATTCATCTTGACTTACCTCCCTTCCTCTTACGACTCATCGCTTCCCCTTCAGCATGGCCTAGACGGAGCTCAGATATTCTTTAAGTCATCTTCGTATGTCCTTGACATGTGACAGGTGCTTACCAAATGTCTGTGATTAGCAAATAGTATGGGCGGGGAGCACAATTCAGTGCCGGTGTAAGAAATGGAAGATTCCAAGTAACTCCACTTCTGATAGGATTTGGTTTTCTATGAGTTTAATCTTTTGTTTGTTTTTAATATTGTAATTGAATGTCTGTTCCCTGGGGGATATGAGACATACCAGTCTCATAACAGTTGTAGGTAGCTAAGATCAGATACATAGACACTTGGAACATTTTGTCTTACCAGCTGTTCACTCATGTATCTGATACCTAATCATTCTGTCTCTTTTTCCATCAGGAAAACATCTTTATTATCTCGATGAAAGAAACTATCTTCAACTTTCCAGGCCCCTGGGTCATTCTGATAACATAGCATTTGCCAGTAGGTTCGAGGTTTTAAATTAGGTTTTAAATCTTTTTGGATCTCTGAGTTCGCATCTTAGAACCCCGCGAGGCTTTACCTTAGGAAACATGATAAGTAGCTGCCGCTGACTGCTGTAGCGTGGCCTACAAATGTGGTTCGTGTCCCCCTCTCCTGCTTCCCCCCCCCGAAACCCTCCCACACATAGCGTCTAAGCAATAAGTATTTGAAGAGGTCATTTCCATATTGAATCAGAATAGATACTGTCTAAATATAAGGACATTCTGCTTATAACAGTTCTTAGGTCAGACAGTGTCGTTCTGAAAACCAGCAAATGAGAATAAAAGCATGGACGCCTCTGACTTATGTCCCAGTGCCACCGTGGAGTGAGTCTGCTCGCTGCAGCTCGGCTCTGTTCTCATCTCACAGAGCAGGAAACTGAGTGTTGGCTGTCAGGCACACTGAATTTCATAAGAGAGGTAATGGATATACCTATTAGGTGCTTGTTTACACAGCGCTATGGTGCAATACATTGGAGGATTGCTGCCTATTACTCGGCCAAAAGATAAACTGGGAAAATTAAGTGAGCAACACGAGAAAATATTATCTTTCTGATACTAACACACATAAGAGAATCAGAAATGTGAGAACTACTTCTAATCATGTAATTACTGGGACAACTCTCTGCCTTTGGCCTGCTTTACCTGTGGAAATGCTTCTTGAGCAATAGAGAGCTGACAGCTGGTATCATTTAAGTCTTTTTCTTTTGAACTCCATAATCCTGTAATATTGGAGATTTATTATCTATTAAAATGGACCTACTATCTTTTAATCTGCAGCTTACTCTAGTTCAAAAGTAAATTGAATGTTGCTTGCTATATTTTCCATGTCTTTCTTTTTAACATATAGATTTGCCTCTTTTGGCATGGAAATTTGTTGAATGAACAGTCCTTTCATAATATAATTCCTAATTGTCAGCAATAAGTACCCCAGTTTCCTCTGAAAAGATTCTTTTATTCTAAACTCATTGACTCTCTCATTCTAGTTGTACTATGCAAGGTTACAAAACATAATCTTTGGTGAACTTCTAAACCAGGCTGCAAGTAAGCTGTAAATAGGAAACTGAACTCAGAACAACTCAAGAGAAAAAGCCGTAGTTACTGATGAATGTGAACTAATATTGATGGATTTATCTTATCTTGCTTTTGTAATTATATGAAAACGTTATAACATTTTCCCAATTATATAATCCCCCCCAAAAATGGCATCCCTTGAGTGTGAGGAAGTATGGATGTGTTCAAAGTATGGATGCGTTGAGCAATAAAATAAATGACCTAGTATTGGGTTATAACATGAAGCATAAAAAATACCCACAAGTCCACACCGATACACATAAATGATGGAAACAATTAATAAGGGGTAGAATAGACAAATCACCCACACAGAAGAATTCCAGATAATTTACGTGCTCTGCCCTCACGGAGATGGCGCGTGACTCCCCCTCCTCACGTGTGAACCACGAAGAGTACCCCCCACCCCTCCAGAGAGAGCAGCACGGGGAGGGGGCAATGGCGTGACAGCGGGAGAACCGAGCAAACACTATCTTGATGGGAAGTGATGAGAAGATACCTTCTCTCTGTGGTCTTGCTCCCCAAATCCATGGCTTAGTCTGACCGTGAGGAGAACGTCAGACGAACCCACGTTCAGGAATATTTCACGAAAAGTCTGACCTTCTCAAAACTGTCAGGATCATCAAACACCAGGAAAGTCTGAGACACGTGTCATGATACAGAAGGGCCTGGGGAGACCTGATGTCACTGCAAATCTTCACTTAACATGACCTTTTCTCTTCTCTTTGTCCTTGATTCAAACTGGCCTCGGCTCGCTGGCTGCTTTCCTTCCTTATTTTCTGCATACAGTGCAGCCGCTCTCTTGATCATTAAGCCCTATGTCAACATCAAGCAATCTTAGGAACAAAACCTCAGGTCTGTTGATCACAGAATCAGTTTCCTTCAACCTAAAGGTAACATCTCCACACGCATGAAAACAGAAGGACTACAAGGTCCCCTCGAAGACAGACAGAACGAGGCCGTGACTGACATCCCACCCTATGCAATGATCAACCGCCTCCTACCGTAGCCCTGACCGATCAGTAGAGCCCACAACCCCAACTCCCCCAGCTACCAGGACTCACGAGTTGTCCCCTATGTAACTCATCCACGCGGCCAGCATCGAGCCAGGTATTTGAGCGCTAGCTCACCTGTGTCTCCGGGCTGGGTGCCATTAAATCTCTCTCTACTGCAAACTCCTGTCCAGGTCTCTTCCGGCCTTGACGTGTGCAGGCAAAACGAACCCCGTGAGTTTGGCAACAATCTGAAAGATAGAATTATGATAACATATGGAGAAAATTCTGGACCCTGAATTCAGTCCCTCTTCCTCTGGGAGGAAAGACTGTGAGAATTTCACTGTCACTTCTCAGCCTATATAAAAACTATTTAAAAGATTAAAAAGAAGAAATCATGGAAGACCCCCAAATAGCCAAATACATTTAGACAAATGTATACGTACAGAATGAAGCTGTACGTATTAAACCTCCTGATTTCAAACTATATCACAAAGCTACAGTAATCAAAACGATATGGTACTGGCATAAGAACAGGCACAGACCCACGGAGGAGAGTAGAGAGCCCAGAAATAAACCCAACACAAAATGGTGAAAGGAGAGTCTCTTTAATAAGTGGTGTTGGAAAAAAATATATATATATCCATCTGCAAAAGAACGACACTGGACTCTGATTTTTATACCACTCAAAAACTAGCTCAAAATCGAGTAAAGATTTGACCATAAGACCTGAAACGACCATAAGACCTGAAACCATAAAACTCCTAGAAGAAAACACAGGGGATAAACTCCTTGACGCTGGTCTTGGTGATGATTCTTTTAGATGTGACGCCAAAAGCAAAGGCAACAAAAGCAAAAATAAACCAGTGGGACTCCCTCAAACTAAAAAGCTTCTCCACAGCAAAGGAAACCAACGTTCTGATATTGATTGCGAGATCCGGCTTGTTTGCTTAATCATCCCTGCATCTAAGATAGAAGAATAAAACCAACAACACAGCTCAGTAGTCGGGAGGAGCGATCGATCCTTCCGACGGTGTCACATTTCTTTTGTCCTTTGTCTAAAACGCAATATGCAGAGCTGACTTTTATTACGTATGCCCTTAGAATAATAGAACAGTGTCCTGGATAACAGCCCACAAGAAACAAAATTCTGAGACGTCCTAAATCACATGACAGCAGGCTGGAGGGTGGAAGGAGGAGACGAGAGAGATTAATCGGTCAGAGTGTGAAGGGCAAAACCAGCAAGACTGCCTACAATCCTGAAGGCGTGTCAAGACAGACTCTGGGTTCATTTCCAGGTGGTTGTTTCCACAATGATCTAGAGAGCAGAGCCCAGAGCCGACCACCAGGCACCACGGACCCCCAGCAAGCACCTGCACACCTTTCTGGACCGTTGCGCACAACCAGCCCTTAGGAGCAAACACTTATCTTCTTCCTTACAGACTAATCACTTGTCCCTGAGCCAGTCAGTCCCCTTCCCCTTTTCCCAGCTCCTTTATCTATAGCCGATATAAATTCTTTCTTCCTTCTCCCAAGCGGAGGTGTGAAGGAGCCTGTCAACTCCAAAACCACCCACGTGTTTGTCTTTCCACCTGGCCCTGCTGCTGGGGACTGCGAGTCCCAGGACCTGGTTTCTTTCTGGCTAGCATTGGGCGCAGTCGACTCTTTCTTTCAGAAAAGCTTTTGGCCGTGAAAGATTTTGTTTAACGCCCCCAAAGCAGATAATCCAAAAATCATTTCTATTTGGTTTTATGAGAAGTTTCTCTTCTTACTAAGTTTTTCATTGGCTAATATAATACTGGGTTTGCTTCTCCTATGCTGTTTCGACTACTGTAAGGAAATACATACCAGAGACCTATTATTTGGTATAGGGAAACCATCCTGGAGTTAGAAGGCTCCTTGGTATAGAAGTTAAGGTTTAATGTGTTATTCCTTCAAGGGCCTTGCTTGGGAGTCCTATGGAAAGGAAGAAAGGAACTGGGTGTGTGGGCGGAAGTAACCAAATAGGAAGTAACCAGACAGTCAAAGATTTTGGAGGGGCGAGCAAAAGGTTGCAGTGAAAATGTACCTTCCCCCCCCCCCACAAACTATCTAGCGAAGAGCCAGAAAACAATTGAGCTGTCCTCAATAAAAGGGGGAGCAGTGGATTGAAGTGGATGGGTTTTCAACTGAATATAAAAGTGAAATTTTCAATAAACAGAGCGGCTCATTCAGGAAGGGTGGCTTTGTGGGACCTGGGTTTCCTTGTCACTGGCTGCGTTTAAGCCTCAGTGGCATTCTCTTGTGAGAAATGCGGTAAACAGAATTCTGTATTCTTCCGTCTGCAAACGCTTGTTAAAACCTACTCCGCACAAGGTACATGCAGAATGCAAAGCGGAATCCAGCCGCCATCCGCTCCCTGCCAGCTGACAAAGCAGTGCCTCTTACACAGTGTCGTGTACACACTTTCCCCTGGAGATCTTGTCACAATGCAGATTCTGATTCTGTAGGATGGGGCTCAGATTCTGCATTTCTAACAAGCTCGCTGGCGGTGCCCATGCTTCCGGTCTGTGTAACACGCTGAGCGACAAGGGTTTCTAGCAGGGAATGAGACACACGTTTTATTATAATAGGAAGTAAGCATTGGTAAATATCACAGAAGTTCCATTCATTAGCAGTGAAAGCCTGGATTTGTCCCAAACCCAGGATTGTCTTTGCCCCTTTCCGCCTTCCGTTTGTATTGTTGCTTATTATTATTATTATTATTTTATTGTTGTTGTCATTTGTTGCTCGGCTTCCTGAATTTCATTTCTTCTGTGGGTGCTCACTGCATAGGCTGTTTCTTAGCTGAGAATAGCTTTCTACTTTTTCTCTTTAGACTAACATTTTACTAAGTTGTCAAGGTTTGTCTCCTAATCACGCCTTCCTCCCCGGGGCCGCAGCCGGGGACCGCTCCCTGCGGCTGCAGTGCACGGTCGCTCTCCCGTCCCTCCAGGACGCACCTCTCCAGGCCGGCCGCCTGCCCCGGGGACGCGGCCGGAGACCCTGCCGGCGCACCTGGGGCCAGGTGAGCAGCGCCAGGAGCGAGCGGCGCCGCCCCCCCAGCACCACGATGGCTCCCCGAGCGGCGCTGCGGCCGCGTCCCCCGCCCCGCGGGCCCGGCGCGCCCCCGAGTCCCCGCGTCCCCGCGCGGCGGCGCCGCCGGCTGTGGGGCGCTGTGGGGCGCTGCGGGGCGCTGCGGGGCGCTGCGGGCCGGCGCGGCCGCCACCACCGAGGCTGCGCGGCTAGAGCGGCCGGCGGCGGGCTCGCGCTCCGGCCTCGTGGCCATTTTAGGAGGAAAGCGGGGCGCTCGTCCCCGCCGCCGCTTCAATTTCAATAACTTTATTGGCGGCCGGACCCGCAGGACACCGCGCGCCGGCGGCCCGGGGCGGCGCGAGCGCGTGGCTGGCGGTGAGCGGGCCGGGGGCGCGGGGGGCCGCGGGGGCGGCACCCCGAAGTAGGGGTCCCCAGCTGGCGGGCAGTGGGCGTGCTCACGGGGCCCCGGGGAGGCCGGGGGGTTGGGGGGGCAGGGCGGGGTCCCCCCACCCGCGCGCACGCACCGCGCCCCTGAGGCGGGGATTCCCCAGCGCGGCGCCCAGGGCGGGGGCGGGGCGCGGCGCCCTGACGCGCCCGGCTCGGGGTGTCCCTCGGCAGGCGCTCCGCGACCGAGCCGCGGCCATGGGGAACACCGCCAGCGAGCGGGCGGCCGCCGAGCGCCACGGCGCCAAGGCGGCGCGCGCCGAGGGCGGCGGCGGCGCGGGCGCCGAGCGCAGGATCCTGGTGGGCAGCACCGACGACCCCGGCGTCTTCAGCCTGCCCGACGCCAAGGTGAGCGCGCGCCCCGCGCCCGGCCGTCCCGGGGCCCATCGCGCCGGGCCGGGCTACGGGCTTTATTCTGGACGCAAGCGATGTTCGGGCACGGAGACGTTGCATGGTCCTTTACTCCCCTTGCGGGGCCGCCCCCAGGAGACGGTGGAAGCGGGGGTCGTGGTGTGCGACCAGTCTCCCGGCCACACGTTTAGGATGAGGACCGTAGGGATCCCCTCTCCCCACACCTTTGGTCCTCCTGACAGGCACAGTGGGGGACTTTATAGGTTGTGAGCCCACGCGCGAAACTCGGGAGGTCGCCCGAGCTGCCGACCGCAGGCGCAGCGTCTGACGCTTGCCGGGAGGTGGGTACACGAGTCTCGCTCCGCTGACAGCTCCCCTGCGACAGTGTCGCTGCTGCTCTTCCAGGAGCGCGGCGCTTCGGATCCCCTTCCCCTTTGGCGTGGCTCTGAGCAGCAACCACTTGCTTATTTGAACACTTTCTCCTAGTCTTGGGGCCCCGTGGAGGACATCGCTGCTCCGTTTTTGCCCCACACTTCATAGTTGTGGTGGCTCAGGTGGTGCTGCTTCCAAGCCCAGCTGCGCACGTGGGAGAAGCAGTGATTCGGGGTGCCCCTGGCCAGTGGTGCTCGGTAATGCTACCAGGGCTGGACACGGACCACCCACGCTGCCCGAAGACCTTGCCGTCAGTCCCAAGGACTTTCGGGAAAGTGGCAGTTTGTAAGCACTCTGCAGAAAGGCCAGAGGGAGGTGTCAGCAACGTGATTGCTGTCCAAATGTTTATCACTCACTCTTAGAGCTGTCAGCACAGAACACGATAGAGCCGACTGAAGTAGAAATTGGAGGGACTGAGACCAGTGGCCTTTGCTGTTTCCTGTCCCTTCCCACGAAGTAAATAGAGCGTGACTTGCCACCTCATATAGCACAACTGACTTCGGTTGTTTATTTTCTTGGGTCCCAGTTGCGAACATAAGCAGAGACCAGTGAGAATGACTGAAAGGACCATTTCTTGGGTTTCTTCTCCATTCCTTTCTCGCACCCCCCCTTTGGCACTGCCTTCTCGTCCTTTGGGCCATCTCCCCGGCCATCTGACGTGACTTCTGCAAGGCCTTCTCAAGGCGATCCACCTCGTTGTGTGTTTACCGTTTTCCTACACCGATGACTCAGGCTTTGAGGACAGTGTATTTGTCAAGCTGTGACTGCAGTCATCGGTGTCCCGAGTACGCCAGATCGCTCTGTGTGCAATGGAGCCTGTGTTGGATCCTTCTTTCCCTTGCCTCAGTCTTGCTGTTTGTGAAATAAGAAAACTGGTTCAGGTAAATTCCTAGGGTCTCTTTACAAATCTAAAATTTTATGGTTCATCCTTCAGTACTTCACCTGAAGCATTTTACACTGTTCTAATCGTTTTCTCTGTCTTCCTGATGATTTTGCTGACTGTTGAACTTGGAGTAAACAATCCTTCTGCTGGTTAGCTGCACTCATGCCTACCACAGAAACATCATATCATATGTGGAAGGGCTTTCTTCCAAAGCTAGGTATATTAATAGTTTGTAGCTGTCAAATTCTAAACCGAAAATCCTAGATCATAGAAGTGGCAGTGGGGCCTACACTTGAATGCTCGCCTTCCTCAGTTCTCAGTCCTATTTGCATATTAAAATCACCTGAGATTTGTTTAAACAATGGAAAACCTGAAACATTGTCCACGTTTCAAAGTGGGGTGATCAGTAATGAACCCTTAAATACCTGTCACCCAGTGTCAACAATGAATTGCTATCATCTGTACCCCAATCCACCCCTGTCAATTATTTTGAAGCAAATTTAGACATCAAATATTTTTTCTGTAAATATTTTAAGACTTATCTCTAAAGACGAGAGGTTTTTTTTTTTTCTTTGTTTATTTTAATGTAGCACAGCATTATTATCTGGGCCAGGCCATGCATCGGAATCAGAATCTCAGAATTATTAACGCATATGCAAAAATTTCTGGCAATTCTAATGCAGATCGAGGTTTTCTCTTAAGCCACTTCCTTGTATAATGTGAAAGTCCTTTTAATTCTTTCTCTGTTTACTTGGGATTATGTTGCTACTGGTGTCTCATAGCACAGTTCTGAGTATGGAGAGACAGTGTGGAAGGTGGACCACCCCAGCCATTTCGAAGATAGAGCCCAAACTGATAAGCCAGTCCTTTTTTTTTTAAACCTACATTATTTTATTTGGTAATCTTTGACTTGGTGCTGTGCAGTCTTATTTACCTATTTACCTAAGCCACTTAGGCCAGTGTGAAGTGGGGACCAGCAAACTTTCTGTGAAGGGCCAGACAGCAGATCTCTTAGACTCTGAGGACCCTATGGTCTCTGTCCCCACTGCTCAGTTCTGCCACTGTAGCGTGACAGCACCTGTAGATAAGGAAATGAATGAGCGTTTCATATGTAAAGTTTATTCCCAATAAAATAAACTTTACTTAAGAAAAGCGTCTGGCTCACTGGTGGGCCATCGCCTGCCAGTTCCTGTTGTAAAAGACGGTCTCTGCGGGAGGGACTGTTCCAGGCCATGGCCTCTGCCTGACCCTCCCGCTAGATCCAGCCAGATCAGGACCAGAATGGAGACTGCTTCCTGTAAGCCTCCTGGACGGCCCCCCTCCCCCACACCCCCAAACCACCCGAAGCTGGCTGGGGAGCAGGCCCTTGCCCTGCCCCAGGCAGGCATGTAAGTCTTTTTTCTCTTATCTGGGGCGTCTCACACCCCAAGTGCCCTTGTCTGTCCCGCCCTGTCCCGCACAACTCGTTGGCGCCAGCTCCCGGCCGTGGACCATGTCACATTGTCTCGCCGGCGCCCAACACGCGCCTCGCTCCGAGTCCCCTCATTAAACTCTTAACGTGGTGATGGGGGTCTCGGTCTCTCTTCAGTCGCTCGGCCCCGGGAAATTTTCCCAGCGTGGCAATGAGAAGAAACTAAGTAAGGGGTCGATTATTTTCAGAATCCTTCAGATCTCATTTGCTACTGGAACTGCTTTTGGTAAAAGAAGCTGAGTTTTTGAGCTGATGTGCCTAGAGGTGCCACAGTTTTCACCCGTACTCCGGAATAATTAGTATGAACCTGACACAGGAGAGCAAATAAGAAAGAGTTCAGAACCATTTCTCAACATTCAAGAAACCAGTGGTCTGGTTTTTATGTTTTTAATGTCCCTTGTAACCTATTAGCTAAAATGGAGTTTATAAATTACTTATGGATTTCAGTATCTCGTTTCCATTACAACTGATCATTGAGAGCGGCTCATAGTTGCATATGTGGCTAACTTAGTTATATTTCTATATAATCATACTTTGTTTTCACATCTGTGTTTTCCTTTGTAAGAGGCACTCAGAAGCATATCATGATTGCCTTCCTGTGGGTTAATTTGGTGACAGGAAGTAGGCTTTTGTGTGTTTTTTCCTTAAGAGAGATCCCGTATCCCAAGGCTGAGAAAGGGCGCGTGAGATGTGCACACTCAGGAGTCAGGCTGTGATCGGGGCAGCCCCTGAGCGTGAGCCGCTCGGCCAGTTCAGTCTTAGACGCGTCCTTTTTCTGGAGTTCGTTCAAAACCTGATTCGGTCGCTCATTTCGGGGCGCGCTGATCCTCAGCAGAAACCTAGCGCCCCCTCTCTGCCCGAGGGAGGGGAGCGGGCTTTCGGGAGTTCCTGGGTCACAGTCTGGGGATGACCTAACCCTTCTCCGCAGCTGCCCGGGGACAAGGACTTTGTGTCGTGGCAGCAGGACCTGGAGGAGGCCGCCCGGCCCGCGCAGCAGGCGCGGCCCACCGTGATCCGCTGGTCGGAAGGCGGCGAGGCGGTCTTCATCTCCGGCTCCTTCAACAACTGGAGCGCCAAGATCCCGCTGATTAAGAGGTGAGGACCATGTCTGCGGGGCCCGGGAGCAGGGAGAGCCCTGGCTGGGCCTCCTGTCCACCCGCCAGGGGCTCCGGACCACCTTCTGTCACCTGGGACTAATCTGTGACTTTTCTTTCTTTTTTTTTTTACATCTCCTACTGAGTCATAGATGTTTGATCACTTAACAATGGCATTGCCTCAGAGGGACTTTGCAGCAGCTTTGTGGGGACCTTCTTTAAGACTGTCCCCATGCCAAGTCCTTTCTGTGCTGTGGGAAGCCTTCTGCATGCAAACGACCGGCTGGGTCCGGTTGCTCTGACTTACAACACACACTGCGCAGTTCTGGGTCGCGGTGCTGTCTGTTGCTTGCAGAGTGCTATGTAGTCACTATGGCCAACATGTCAATAGCTAACGTTCCAGAAAATGCTCACCACACTGTGGAACGGGTGCCTCGAGCCACCTCTGTACCCTGATTCTCCTGTTTGCATTTGCATCTGTTTTGCTGAAGCAAAATAGTGGTACTCGGGCGAACCATTTTGGGGGGTCATCATCTCGATAATTCTTTCCCAGGTATTCGTTGAGCACGAGAGCTACTGGGAGGGACTGGCGGCTTCGTGCCCAGCGCGGTACAGGGCTGCAGCCATTCAGCAGTGTGCGCTGTCCCTGCTGGGACACTTTGCCTCGTGGTTTTCGCCTTTACGTTCCGTCCTCTAGCGGGAGCGTGGCCTGGATGACGTTCTGTTTTCTTCTGCAGCCATAATGACTTCGTGGCCATCCTGGACCTCCCCGAGGGAGAGCACCAGTACAAGTTCTTCGTGGACGGACAGTGGGTTCACGATCCTTCGGAGGTAAGGCCTGGGTCCCCGCGGGGGGCCGCCGACTTACGGGCCTCCCTCCAGCCATCGTCGCCCTTGGGTGGCAGACGTCACTGCTGTCGGGGCTGATGGGCAGAGGCTCCCGGACACAGAAGGGTTTTTCTCTCTCGGTAAAAGGTGGAGGTGGTGGGTACGATCATTTCTTAAAAGAGAGGTGGACGGAAGCGATGCGTCGGCTCATGCATTTCTCCCGTTCCCTGTTTCAGCCCGTGGTCACCAGTCAGCTCGGGACGATCAACAATTTGATCCATGTCAAGAAATCGGATTTTGAGGTGTTTGATGCGCTGAAGCTCGATTCCATGGAAAGCTCGGAGACTTCCTGTCGCGGTAGCGTTGTAGTATTTGCTCTTTCTTGATGTGCTTTTCTTATAATGCATGTTCCTTCCCAAGCGTGGTGTTTGTTTCTTTCTTTCTTTCATTTTCTGCTCAGGAATCTTCTGAATTTTACATATACATATAGGCCTACATTATATATATGAGTGTGTATATATTCTATACAGAGATATATTTCGTCTGTAAATATTTCTGTCCCTTTCTCTGAGACAGAAGAAAAATCTCAGCTCCTGGCAGCCACAAATTTACTTTGTGTCTCTATGAATTTAGCCTGTTTGGGACATTTCATGAAAACGGGATCATACGATGGGTGGACTTTTGTGTCTGGATCTTTCACTTGACATGTTTTCAGGATCATCCGTGTCGCATGCTGGGAAGGCCCTGTCCCAGGTCATACAGCTGATACGTGGAGCCGCTGTCTGTCCCCTAGGCCGACGGCTGTCACCCTCATCTCTCACCTCCATGCTGCCGTGCTGTAGAATCAGGGTTTATGCGCAGAAGGACTCACTTTTTTCTCTGACTTGACTTACAGTTGTAGACCCGACAGGTCACCGTACTCAACATTAGCTGCTGTGCATTCCTAGTTTTTCATGCATTTTTGCTAGTTTCCCAACTTGCCCTTCTGTCTGGGTGAATGTCTTCCAGACCTTTCCAGCTCACCCCCGGGGCCTTACGGTCAGGAAATGTATGTGTTCCGATCCGAGGAGAGATTCAAGTCTCCGCCCATCCTGCCGCCTCACCTTCTTCAGGTGATCCTGAACAAGGACACCAATATTTCCGTGAGTATCTCGAGTGTCGCTGGGGCAGCTGAGGGCCACCGGGGCCCTGCGTGCTTAAGTTTCGTAGTCCTAGAGGCTGGAATTACTGCAAAGGTGCGCTGAGGGCGTAAATCGCACGTGTCAGTAGCGTTACAGATTCCTTTTCCCAGGTGCTGATGTCAAATCCACAGCGGTCTTTGGCCCTAATAAATCAGGCCCAGAGCTATGGATTACTGGAGCCAATTTCTGGGACTTCTGTTCCAATACAGGATAAGGAGTATTTATCTTTTGGGGATATACAAAAGAAGTATAAAGGATTTTTTTGGGAGGGGAGGGGATGCATATAATTGACATCTCGAATCAATTTACTGGATTCTAAAATTAGTTTTGCCTCTTGACACGAATCTTCTGTATAGGTTGTGGGCAAGACTTCTGTCTTAGCTCTGTTAAGGAAGATGAAATGTTGCTGAGGCTTAGGCTGTCTGCCCTGGACTCAGAATTCTCCTCCTTTTGGGTAATGAGGCGGTGTTACTGATATATACTAGAGTGTGTACGTCACGTAAGAGAAATAACGCCTTCTAGTTTGGAGTTTCTCGGCGATCGCAAAGGCTCTGAAGAGGAGCAACCCGTTTGGTTTAAGGCTGCACTTGACCCCATTCCGTGATTTTCTTTTTCTCTCTCAGTGTGACCCAGCCTTGCTCCCCGAGCCCAACCACGTGATGCTGAACCATCTCTACGCCTTGTCCATTAAGGTCAGTGGCGGGCCCGGCTCTTCACAGAGCGCCCCCCAAAATGGCAGGGACGGTCACATGTGTCCGCCAGTGGTCGCTGGCCCTGCTCTTCACTGGCGCTGAAGCTGGGCAGCCACGGGCAGATTGTAGGAGAACTTTCTTTAACTACTGGGTAGGTTTCTTCTTCTTCTTCTTCTTTGTTTAATCTTAGTCTGTATATCTGTGTTCTGGTGGCTGAATTGCCGTGCGATGGAGTGGAGTTTCTGGTCCCCGGTTTCTTTTTTAGGTGGCTTTGTACCACCTCCTTCAGAGCGCTTGAGTTCGCAGCACTAGGATTGCATCTGCAGAAAAAGCAGGGTTAGCTTCCAGTTCCAAGAATGCACGGGTGTCATAGTGAGGAGAAACGGGACCAGCTTTGCCCTGTCCCCTCCAGCTCTTGGAGTTCTTGATTTCTCTGCTGCTTTAGTGTCTGAGTTGAAAATCTCTGTTCTGTCTAGTCACAGCTCTGTGACCTGGCTGATGGGCTGAAGTTGTGTGGGCAACTTCAGCAGCGCCCCAACTGGGCTGGCCGTCATCAGACTCACCTGGGGAGCCTGCGAGGCCCCCTCCCAGGGGTGCTGAGTGAGCGCGTCCAGCACGCGCCCCAGGAATCTTCTTACGCTGCTTCTGTTTCTTAGATGTGCGGCCAGATTAGGAAAATCACTAAACAGCTTCTTTAACAGATTATATGGTACTTCAATACATATATATTATTGAATTTCATTTTTGCAATAACTTTGTGAGGTAAGTGTTATTTTTAACCCCTGTTTTATAGATAAAGAAACTAAGACTCAGAGGAGGTCAAATTGCCAGTAAGTACGAGAGAGCGGACGGCAGCCCCGCCCTCCCCGCCTGCTCCGTGCTCCTTCCTGGAGGGTGTCTTACCGGGGCTTTCCGAGCTCCTCGTTTCTGTCAAACCCCTCCTGGAGTTGAATTCTTAACCTGCCTGGCTTCTGTCATATTTAGGCTGCGATCAGCGTACTCTGATCACAGATGTCAGTCTGAGCAGCTTTCATTGTGGGTGATAAAGTATAGGGGGAAATAAGAAGATGAAATACTTCCTCAGTTGGATTCGCTTGGATTCTTTGGGGTCTGACGGGATTTGGCCTCCTGTGACTGCTCCTTGCCTGTCTGCAACACAGCCTGGGAAACGGTACCTCCTGCTGCTCACACTGGGTCTGACCCAGGTCAGGGGCTTTATGATTGTGACCCAGCGGGCCTCGATTCGTTTCTGGTTCTCTCAGATCACTCGTGCTATTTGGGATTGATCCACTGGATTGAGTGAGTGTCTTTCCAAGGAGGATTTTGGGGTCCTCTTTGTTCAAAGATAGAGAGGGGCGGTTCCTGAGTCCGCTCTTGATCAGAGGGGACTTTTAAAGTCCATCCCTGGCATCAGATGGGAATTAGACCTGCTTCGGGGCGAAACCGGTTTTTAAAAGGACCACTGCCCTTCTCATCGTGTTTATGACTTCCTTCTGGAAATAGCTGGCAAGACATTTCTCTTTTTCTTTGCTCGTTGTAAGCCCAGTGTTCAGATGGAAAGTGGGGAGGAGAGAGAGAAGGAATATTAAGAGACTGATAGTCCTTCAGCAGCTGTCGCGAGTCTGGCACTGCACCGCGCGCTCCTGTGTGGTCGTCAGAGCCACCTTGATGGTAGGTGGTGTCCTTCGTCACGAGGAGGAAGAAGACTTAGAGACGTTAAGTAGATCATTTAAGGCCACGCGCAGCGTAACAGCAGGCGTCAGGGTTGGAACTTGATCTGACTCCAGAACCGACCTCCTGTTACCATCAAACCACGTCTCTTAAATGCGCATCGCCGTGCGGGGCCGCAGGCGGGACAAGCCGCGGGCGCCGGGACTGATGCGCTCGCCGCGTGTCTCTCTCTCTCTCTCTCCTGCAGGACAGCGTGATGGTCCTGAGCGCCACCCATCGCTACAAGAAGAAGTACGTCACCACTCTGTTGTACAAGCCCATCTGAAGGGACCCCGCCCGGCCTCCCAGGATTCAGAAGCGTCGCCCTTGCCTTGCTGGGCGGGACCGGTCTTCCTTGAGACTGGAAGGCTCATCTATCTGCTTCGAGGCTGATGTGTGTGTTTTCAGAGCCTCTGAGTAAGACGCTCTGCTTTTGCATTTGTCGAAGATGAGAGCTTTATGAATTCACGGAATTTATTTTAAGAAAAAAAAAATCACGCGTATATATACACACGTGAGAGGAAGGTCAGTGGAAGCCCCCTAGCTAGATGTAGTCTCTTGGCCTGTGGGGGCTCACACACCCTGCTTGGGGGTCGCAGGAAGAACCATTCACTACAGGAAGTATTTTTCCTAAAATGAATGAAGAGCAAACGCTCGCTCGGGACCCCTGACAGGTAGAGAGTCTGTGGCTGCCCCTGGGCTCTCCAGGGGGCGGGCGGACGTGGCGGGGCTCCTGCCCTGCTCACAGCTGGCTCCTCGCATGGCATCTGTTCCCGGAGCACGTGGCCCGATCTGTCTGTCTGGTGACCCAGACGCCCCCAGCACCCTGTCCTCTCGTTTTACCGTCTCACTCGAAACCTTCGGGTCCTGGCCCTGAGCCTTGCTCACTGGGTCCGTGACCCCTTTGTCAGAGGCCGTGTGAGACCTGACCCCCCCCCCCCCCGCCCAGAGACTAGGGCTGCCGGGAAGTCCCCTGTGGGGCATGGCCCAGGCCACCCC
Source organism: Macroglossus sobrinus (assembly GCA_004027375.1). Classification (NCBI taxonomy): domain Eukaryota; kingdom Metazoa; phylum Chordata; class Mammalia; order Chiroptera; family Pteropodidae; genus Macroglossus; species Macroglossus sobrinus. The sequence goes on from PVKZ01005733.1 coordinate 39,967, forward strand.
GTGCCTGCTTGTTTTAATGTGTGAGGAAGACGTGGCTCAGTGTGACCGGCGGGAGGGAAGGTGGGCCTGCCGACTTGTTCCGCTCGACGCCGCGGCTCCGGCTGCCCGCACACCCCCGCGGGCCTCCCCGCCTGGCCCGGCCCGGCCTCCTCGTTCTCCTTTGCAGAGCAGACAGCTTCGAAGGTGGCTGCAGAACCAGGGCACACGTTCGTGTCCTTCGTCGCGTAAGATCTTTATGTGCCTACATTTTCCTTTCATTAAAAAAAACACCTTTTCGTTGGTCTTAAACTGCAAAGGAGAACTTCAGACTCTCGATGAAAGGTTCCCAGCATCTCCCGTCTAGCCCCCTCCACGTACATTTCGCGTTAATGTGTGTGACCCTGGCCACGTGACAGCAAACCCTGCTCTACACGGGGCTTATTCTGACTCGTCGATGGTTCCCTCAGCTCAAAGACTCAGCAGGCCGAGAATCGCGAAGGCACCCTTGGCATCCCTGCCCCAGAAACCACTGCTCCCCCGCACCAGGGAGGGGAGCAGGAAGAGGAGCTGGGTGCTGCCTCATCAGCACGGTTCCTTCTTTGCACTGCTGCTAACTCCCCATGGCCCTGCGAAGCCCCGTCACCCTGTCTGTCCCCGAGAAACTTCTAGAAGGTAGAGAGGGAAGGAGAGCGGTAGTCCCAAGAACTGCTCGCTCATTCTTTCATGCTGGTTAAGAGGGAGAGATGACTTTCTGCAGAAGAGCGTTTGGAAGATTTTGAAAATGAATCAAAGCGAGAAAAAAACTTTTTAGTTTTTTTCTATAGGAGTTTCACAGAGTTAGAAGAAGGAGGAAATAGCTCTGGGGAGGGCTAACGCTTAAAGACCAGCGTCACGTTTTTGAGGTTGTGGGAGAAAGAATGAGCGGAAGACCAGGGAATAAAGCCTTGGTCACTCAGAACTAAAAATATCCTTTAAAAATTGTATCAGACATACCGGTGTCCTTGGATCTCATTGTTCTGAACTTGCTGTATAAAACATCTTCCCTTTGTCTCTTGTTCCTATTCTCTACTCTTCTGTATTCCGCTTTAACTTCCTTTGTCAGGCAGACTTTACCAGAGCCTCCAGTCAAACCTGACCTAAAACCAGTGTTGGTCATCTTACTGGTACCGAGAGCTTTCTCATCGTGGTTGTGAGCTGCTTTAGGCCTAGAGCTGAGTGGGATTTAATACCTAGCGCCGACAATGCTGGCTTTTTACAACGATGCTTATGTGGGAGGGGAGCCTATGAAAGAACCCGAGAGAAGTTTCTGAGAGAGCATCCTATGAACCCAGGCCCACTCCCTCCCCCCCCCCAGCTGTTTCTAGTCTCTCGTAGACCTGATGGATCTGAGATGTAGAGCCTTTGAAAAGTGTCGCTGCTACTCTGTGGATGCTGCTGAAATGAAGTCCAGTTTGGGAAGAAGAATCACCTCCAGGCTGGGCTTACACTAATCTGGGGTAGAGTTGAAGAAGGAATATTAATGATAGGATCCCCTGCTTTCAGCTGGGGAAACAGGGCTTTTAAAATGTTGGCCTCAACTAAAAATATTACGTACTCGTCTGCATGTGTGTGGGAAACGCATTCTGAACACATTTCAGCGACTTGGGGCCTGGGCTCGCTCACGGTTACCCGGTTGGTTCCCACTTTGTTCTGACTCATCCTCAAGGCCAGGTCTCGCTGTCCTGTACGAGGGGGACAGGGACGTGGGTGGGTGGGGGGTCTGCCACCTTTCAGATGTCTGGCCCTGGGCCTGTGTCTCTCCCTGAGCGCCAGTCACAGCCGGAGGTTGAGAGGCTGTTGATTCCTGCAATGCACCCAAACTTTTGGAGTGAAAAGGCCATATCTATTTTTAAATTATAGGAAAAAAGGAATATGAGACAAAAACTCAAGAGTCTGCCACTTAATGAAACCTAAGTTTTAGCAGTGGATTGATATTTGGGCTTTGTCTTGATTTGCTTTTCTCTATTGTGCTTTGAGGTGAATATATATATTGTTAAAAATTAAAATTTTCTTGTTGACTTCCAGCATTCATTGGAGGTGAACTAATCGTGTGTAGCACAGTGCTTTTGCAGTGTGATTGGTGTGAAGTACTAAACACTGGATTTTGTAGTCAGGTTAAAAGGTCAAGGAATACTGACCATAAGTATTACGTATTGATCATCTGACTTTTATTTTCCTGTCTGTAGAACACTTAACCCCGACTCAGGTGTGGTTCTAGAAAGCTCGCTGATCTCATTAGTCCTGATCACCAGCCACACCGGGCCCCTATGTGACATTGGTTTGAATTTCGGTAAATCAGAGAGAGGAGGATGGTGGTGGTTATTACACTGACGGATTTTGAATGAGTGAAGCTCTGTCATAGAGTGGGGACAAGACTGTAATTTGAATGGAATTAATACTCGAGAGTCCTCCTTTAAATAGTGCTTTCTGGAACCATCAGTGCTGAAGTACAGAGCCACCTGGCAGTATTTCACAAGGAGTGACACACACAAATGGATTTTAAGGCTTTTCTTCAAACATAGTTTGTTACTGGACTCTGATGTGTCTGAAAATCATGTGATGTAACACACACTGAAATGTCACGGGTTTCCCCCCACCCCCATAAAGCTGCTGAATAAAAGTATTATACAGCCATGTGTTTGAATTCTTCATTGATTACCGATTACACTATCAAGATCTATCTGCCTTGGTGGTCCCAGGACCTAAAGCATGTAAATGCCACAGAAAAAAAAAGAGAAGTCACGGGGGTAGGGACACACGGGAGATCGTCTTTACACCTGCCACTTTCTTGTTTCTATTCTAGGGGATGCCAGCTTTAAGTAGAGAAATGCAAGTTAATTATCAGCACTTCCTATCAGCTGCACGAATGGCTGCCCTGGGCTGGCTTAGCTGAGGTCCCAGACTGGTGGCATTCACCCTTGGCTGCATGTTCCTATCACCGATGCAGAGTCCACAGACACACTGATGCCCATCCACTCCCTTCACCCAAGTCAGCGGAAATCCCTGGCATGGGACCAGGCATCTGGGTTTTTTAAGCTCCCCCAGATGACTCGAATACACATTCAGGGATGAGGACCACTATCCTGGACCCTCTCCACGCATCTTCTCTGCCAGATTTATACTCTGTTATATACAAAAGCAGGTTTGCACTTCATTCTGACAGCGACTCGCGCTCCTCAGCTGGCTTCGTTCAGGGCAGTGATTGTAATAGGGTGATTTTTGTTTCCTATCCCTTTAGTTCATAGGATTTTTACATAGCTGGACTTTGCCTCAGACAACACAGTCAGGCTCCCTTATATTTACTGCTTTAAAGACGCGACTGAGTTAAACTTCTTCCTTCAGGGACACTGTGGGTGTGACTAGCGGGGGAGGAGGAGGCTGAGAGAAGTGGACATCCAGGCAGTGGAGGCCCTGAGCTTGCAAGTGGACCGAAGCAGCTAAGCTTGGACCAGAAGCAGCCGCAAGTCCAGAAGCGCCCGCAGACCCCTCGGACAGGAGGGTGGATGTCGTGCAGGCTCAGCCCCTGGCAGAATGGTCCCCTAGACATCCTGCACCCTAGTCACCAACACACGGTGGCACTAGAATTCTCCCCAGGCCCAAACTTGTGCTGGCGAGTGCTTTCTGAAGCCTTTCACTCCTGCTTGCTTGGCTCGAGGTCATTGGCTGTATCCCCTCCAGACCCCCGTCTCCCAGGCAGCCACGATTACCCATGATGCAGGTGGTTCAGACAGCGTGACGCCCCCTCCCCGCCTCCCCAGCCGGTGGCTGCGCTCAGCCAGCTGCACGCACGCATGGAGGTCGGGGGTGCCACCCCCTTTCCCTAACCTCGACCCTGGCTCCAGGGCACTTACCTGGCCAAAGGTGAGCTCCTCCACGTCTTCCCGCCAGCTGGACCCTGCAGGCCCTCCACCACACGTTCGAGAACCCGGTCGTGAGTCGCCTCTTCTGTTCACGTCCTAGGGAAGGGCAAGGGCTTCGTCAGAGGCCGGACCACTTGGGGACCACGTGCTATACAATAATTTAAAAGGTTTTCACAGACTTCTCAGTTACTCCTGAGCTGATTTCTTTCACCACGGCCCTCCTGTAAGCGCATCGGGTGAGAACACGGGGCGCCGGGAGGAGCCGTGGAAGTGACCGCACACCTGCAGACCCGGATCTGGGGGCGGGGGGACCCACCTGGGCCTCAAAACTGATCTGCAGCCCTGACTCGCCTTGTTTTCGGGGATCTTGGTTACCGATTACAGCAGTTCTGGGTCACGATTACAGGTGAGGCCTTGGGACTGGGTGGCGGGATGGGTATTGTACTCAACGGGTTCACAGAAAACATTTCTGGGGGTCACGGACAGGCCGAGAATATTCTGAATGTCTGGGGCCTTTTGTCCTACCCACAAATGGAAACATTTGTCCCCCGATTAGCAGAGCTGGTTCCTGAAGGTTGTCTGGGAGACTGACCCAGAGTTGGGCTCCCTGGGGAGGGAGCAAAGAATTTGACAGTCCAGGGGTCTGCCAAGACTACCAAGCAAATTGTTGTTAATGTCCTTTTTAGTGTGCATGTGAGAAAATCCCTTTTCTTTTTAATATATCCTGACTCCTCAATTTAACAAGGTCTAGTTGAACAAACGAGAACGAAACATTGTTTCAATGGCATTTTGTATCAACTGAGTTTTCGGATTAGTGAACAGAACACCCTGTGGAAATCTTACTATAGATTAGAAACTGGTGAATCATCCAGAAAATGTAGGAATAATGTTTCCATAGAAAATAACATGTATTGATTGGCCCACATAACTACCCAGCGCAATGTAACAATGGTTAAACGTAATGGAAAGTACTTGTATTAAGTTCCTTTTCATGGTCTTGTAGCTGCAAATATTCAATAAGAACGCTTATTCTTCCTTCCAGAATACAATTAAATATATATCATATTGTGACCATGACGATGACACAAATCTTATTAAATTCGGTGTGTAAGCCCACTAGAATGAGCCATACTTCACCTATAGAAAGGAATCCTACAAAGTCCTCTTAAGAAAATGGCTTGGGACCTGGTGCATGGCTTCTGGAATCCCAGACTTACAGATACCAAAAGATGTCCCTTCTGATAGGCCAGCAACAGTGACACACAGAGAAAAAAAAAGGACCCACATGGTTTCAGGAGCGGCAGGTAAATCCTAGTAGAGGAAGTCTGGATAATTATTAATCTTAGTAAAGCTGATAATACAATACTTCTTGTACCCTCCAAAATAAATTACAACCCTAGAGGCTTTCCAAGCTTCCAGAAAGAAGTTTACTCTCAGGCCTTGGAATCTAGTTATAGTAACTATACATTAACAAGAATGTTTATGGGCATTAAACAACCTTTCTTTTGATAGCTCTGAAAATAAAACTTGCCACATAACATAAAAATGCAAGATAACCTTCCTGAACCAGAAAAGTGCTAAGCACGTAGGTGAGTGGAACCACGCCTGCAGGTGGAAATCTGCAGGGAGGAAGAAAAGCAGTAAAATTGACATTGTTTCCTTTTGCCATTATCAATCAACATGTATACAGGCTCTACAGTCAAGAAAATAAATGTGCATCTAAAACTTGAGGAAACAAAAAACAACAGGGTCGCCCCATATGACTTTGATCCCCCACCCCCACCCCCAAAAATGAAAACTGAAACATTTCTTGCAAGCTTGGACTCTTAACAGAAGCAACTTCATTATTCCATTATTCTTTCCACACTATACAGTTTTCCCCTCCTTCCTGAAAAACAAGCATATTTCTCCTTTTCCTTACACAAAAGGCAGAGTACTGTGTACACACTCTTGTACCTTAATTTTTTTTAACATAAAAAACATTCTGGAAATAACTTCATATCAATTCATAGAGATAGATATTCCTCAAATTTATGGTTGCCACGTACTGCACTGTGTGTGTGACTGGTCCTTGTTAAGTGTGGGAACTGGGGTGCAATCATTATGAAATCATTAACGCTTGTGACCAAAGCCTCATTTCACAAGCAACAGACAAGCCTTAGCAGGGAGAAGATGGTTTTGAGCGCCATTTAGAGGAGAGTAAGAGGGTGGGGATAGACCCCCAGAAGAACCCACAGGGGTGGGGTGTGGGGGATGCTGCTCAGCCCAGCGCCTAAACCTTCTTCCTCTCTGCTTCAGCTGGCCCCAAGCAGAGAGTCCCCCTCCGTCCCGACCAATTAAATCGGCTCTGCACTGGGCTTTCAACTCCCAGGCCCCCAGTGTCGCGCAGCGTTCGTGCGATCTTCTGGCAGTGCGCCCCAGTGGCCGCGAGGGGGCGCCGAGACCCGCGGTGAGCGGCGCCGCGTGGTGCATGGGTTTCCCGGGTCCGCGCCGCCCAGGGGACCCGCGCCCAGGCGCTTCGCGTGGCGGTCGCCCGGGCTCCGGGGCGGTCACAGGCTGGCGGGGACTCACGCTGCCAGGCCTCAGAATGCCCAGCCGCTGCACCCCTCCCCGCGGAGACCCCTAAGCGCCCGACCCGGGAAGCAAGAAGCCTCCGTCGGGCTTCGCGCGGCGACGGGGACGTCCCTCCAGCTTCCTGTCGGGCTGCGCGCGGGGACAGCGACCGGAGGAGGCAGGTGGGAAGGGGTGAAGGAAGCGGGGGTTGGAAGACGGCGCAGTCGACGCGGAAGCGGAGATGGTGCGAGACGGAACCCGAGGGGGACCTCGAAGCCCCACGTCCTGTCCTGGGGACATCAGAGTCCCCGGGGCGATGGGAAGAGGACAACCGAGAAAGAAAGGAACACTTCTTTTCCTGGCCAGAATTCTACCTCAGGCTGGAGCATCCAGTGATGGGGCAGACCGGGGGTGGGGGGGCTGGGGGGAGGTGACGGCCCTGTCCTGTCGCTGATCCCCAGATGGCTTCTATCTCCTCCCCAAAGGACAAACCTGAAGAAGGGACCGTCCCGGCCCGGAAAACGTGAGCCCGGGCCTTGGGGCGTCCCGCAGGGGCCGCCCTCTGTCCAGGCCTGGGACCCAGCGACCCAGAGCCAGCTCGCTCCCAAACAGAGGGAGGGGACGCGCTGCCCGTCCCCGCGTCCCCCTCGGGGACTGTTTCGGGAGGGGATGGATGGGGCCCGCGTGCCGCCTGAGCTCTCGCCTCCTCGGGAGTCGGTTCTCAGAGCGGCGCGGCCACACGAACGTGGCAGGTAGAGCCAAGGGGCCGGGCCCGGTGACAGGCCACTGCCACCCCGGCAGCACGGTCACCCTCTACCTCCGAAGTAAAAGGCCAAGGGTACATCCGCCGGGGAAGCGCAAAGACCCTCGGAAAGCTCACGCGGCCCCAAGAGA